>APFE030951841.1:109942-126830 GCA_000404065.3 Pinus taeda | reverse complement strand
TATATATATATGTATCGTGGTTAGTGGAGCCATCGAGTTTGGAAGATGGTAGCGCACTATATACACATAAGCCCTGGGCCTCCCAATAGCGATAAGCGATGGGGCTCCAGACCGGTAATATGTGCATTTTGGTTAATAAAACTATTGGGTCCAGAAGCCCTGTATTTGATGCATTTTAATGTTGATCGTGGTAAGTGAAAGGGGGTGATTCATGCATATTTATGAGGATTTCCTTTGTAAATGGTTATAAAGGAGTAAGGTGCAATAGGAGGTTTATATTTGGGTTGGAAAGGTCCCGATAAAGGAAATGAATGGAGGGTTAAGAAGGGTGATGAGAGGACCGTGCAACAAGGGTTTGGTAAAAAGGGGGGTCTTGACCATTAAGAACTGAAAATTTGGCTCAGCAATGAGTTAAAGTCTCTGGGACTAAAGGGGACCCATTCAAAATTGTTGTTAAGGAAAGTTTTGATGGGGTGGTGGTTGTGGCCACAACAGTAGGGCAAGCCAGGGTGATGCTGGGTAGATGTTGGGCCAAAAAGGGCTGATGCAGACCCTAGAGGCTGACGCTGGGGTTTTTGTGGGGTAGATTGGAACTGGGAGATGTCAAAGTGTTTATCTAGGGTTTTAGCTCGAGTATTTGTCTCTGACTAAGAGGTACTACTACCGAGATTATTCTCCATTGGTTGAGCCATATTTGGCACCAAAATTGTATTATGAAACTGCTTAATAATTGAAACCCTCACATAGTTGCCCCAGTTTTCCCACATTAGGTTTTTCCAGGGACATTGGTCCAAAAACAACGGTGTCACTTTTGTGCTTGTTTTGTTTCCTCCAGTTGATTATCTGTAATGTGTTGAGCATTTACTTGTATTTATTTTCAATATTTACATGGTAAATAACTTGTTAATTAATCATAACAAGTAGGCAGAAATAAATCAGAAAATTACATGAAGAGTTTCTAATAGGTTAGACTTAGAAATTCAAAAACTACATAGGTGGCAATGATGGAACCTACAATGTTGCAGTTTATTCACAGGGAAAGTGCAACACTACTTAAAATTATGGTTTTAAAAAAATGTAATCTAGTATTCTTATGCTTCTCAAAATTGTTTTTTCTCCGGCTTTGTAAAAGATAACTGAGAACGGTTTATCAGATAGTGAGAGATATGGTTTTTTGGTCATTTTCCTAAGTGTGACAAAATGACATGTAACACTTACTTGGATGCGTGTAGTTGACCTGGCATTGTTTGGGTTGTCAAAATGTTCATTTAGGTGGAGTGGACCTAGTGGAGCACATTTCTTCGGAGTATTTTAGAGTCCTACAATGCTTTTAGGAGAAGCATTCAACACATCTCATGGAGTACCCTTGCATTGAAGCCTTTGTTTTGTATGGAATTACCTTAGAGCTTGACATATGTAGCCTTTGAATATAACACTTCCCATGTGTGACAAGTAATTTTGTTTACAATAGGTCACTTGTGAAGGTTTAGTCCCACATATGGATTATTAGCATCCCTTACTTCTCATTTATATAGAGGAAGGAGAGAGTCCTTTCAAAAACACATCATCACTGGATTAGGGTTTCATTCATTGAGACATTGGATTTAAGGTTTTGTGGATTGAACCTTTGGTTGTACTTGTGGAAGAGGAGAGAAGAATGTCTTGTTTGGAGCCAAGGATGGTTGCTAATGTTGGCATTATCTTGTGGAGAAAATTTTGTGGAACTAAGGTTTTGTTAGTTTTCCCTAACCAAGGATTTAGAGAGTTGGAGGTGTTAAGGCAAGGAATAATTGTCGAACTTGGATATTATTGCATTAATGATAATAGAATTCTATACCATCAAAGAGTGACCTTTGGGATTCATCGTCCAAGGTTGGTTCCTATTCTAACTATTTGTTATTCCCTTTATTTACATATTTATAATTTATTCACCCAATCCCTGAGGATTACGTTTCTAACATTCCCCCACTTAATCAAAAGGGTTGTTTGTGAATCCAAGCATCAAAATTATTTTTTTAAACTTTTGTCTTCCAATTAATTTGATGAATATGTCTACAATTTGGTCATTTGTGGAACAATGTCTTAGATGAATAGTCTTCGCCTCTACATGATATCGATTCAAATGGAACTTTTTGTTGATATGTTTGGTTCAAGTATGGACTTTTGGATTCTTGGAAAACTTAATTGCATAAGTATTTCCAATCAGAAGGGGAGAAAAGTTCACTTGTTTCTCTTGCAAGTCTTCAACAATTTACCCAACCCACACAATCTCTTTTGTTTCTTCTACAACTTCCACATATTTTAGATCTATAAAGGAAAATGTTAGAACTAATTGTTTATTTGAACTCCAGGATATGACTCTTGATCCAAGACTCATAATATAGTTTGAAGGGACACTCCATTTTAATTATCTCTATCAAAATTTAACTAAGATTATCTAATGAAATTTAAGTCATCCACCTATGAATATTGAGTATAAAGTCTTAAATTTCCTTTTAAGTACTTTAGAAATCTTTTTGCAACATACCAGTGTCCTTCACAAGATTTGCAAAAACCTTGAAAGGTTTCCAACAACAAATGAAATATCTAGTTTGGTAGTGGTGAGGTAGATAAGACTTCCTACAAGCTATATCTATTTTGTCGCATCCTCAAATTCATTCCATTATTTGGATGTGAGCTTCATATTTTGTTCCATTGGAGTAGACAAATAATTCCATTCAACCATGCCAAACTTGTTCAAAAATTCTCCAATATACTTCTTTTGAGAAATAAATATATACCTTTGATGTTGGGCCAATTCTATCCCCATGTAGTAGTGAAGGTGTCCCAAGTCTATCATCCCAAACACTTTCTTCAACTCTTTGTTTATGGATGCAATATGGTTTTCATTTTTCCCTATTATAAACATATCCTCTACATATACCATAAGATAGACAACAATGTCACCAATTTTCTTGACAAGCAAACCTACATCATCAATATTAAATTGTTTGAAGTTTAATTTAAGAAGATTCTTAGTCATATTTTCATACCAAGCTCGTGGTGCTTGTTTTTGTCCGTATAGGATTTGATGAGTTTACATACTTTTTTTTCTTGTCCCTTCACAATAAAACCTTATGGCTGAGACATGAAGACATTTTCTTTCAAGTCTCCATTCAAGAAAGTGGTATTCACGTCTATTTGGTTAACTTTCCATCCGTTCTAAGTTGCTGAGGAAAAGAGAGTCCATATGGTGGACCATTTTTTTGGGGAAGTGGTCTCTTCATAATTGACACCTTATTTTTGTGAAAATCCCTTTTCCACAAGCCTCGGTTTGTGATTTTCAAGTGAGCCATCTAAATTGTACTTGTTCTTGTATACCCACTTGTATCCAATTGGTTTGGTTGAAAATAGAGGGTCCAGTAAATTATATGATCCATTTTTTATGAGAGCATCATATTACTATGTTACTTCTTTCCATTCATTATAAAAATAAGATGCTTTAAAGGAATTTGGTTCAAAAATAGTAGACAACTTCAATTCATGATCATATGAAATATCCATATCATCAACTAAATAAGAATTGCTTACATCACCTCCATATTTTTTAGTGACACTTATGGTTATTTATTTCCAACCTCATCAAGATGAACACTTCAAGTGTTTTGGTAAGCCATTTTGGGGGACCTTTATGAGATGATCCAATTTGCTATGTTAATTGAGATGGGGGTCAACCTTCATTTTGATAAAGTTTTGTTATGGTTTTATATCTTATTTTGCCTTAGGAACACCTTTCTAGGTTACTTATGTTGACATTTTCTCATATTTTTCCCACATAATCAATTCCTAAAGGTTTTTCTTAGTATTTTTATTTTTTGAAAATTTATGTAAATAATTGCATTGTAGAACAATTTTTCAGAATTTAGTCAAATTCTTAAATCATCCTTCATTATGGTACTTGTAGGTAGTATGGATAAAATATAAGACATGTTTTTATTTTTTAATTTCCCAAGATGGTGAGGTTCCTATTCACTTGAACCGAAATATCCTCAAAATAGTTAGTCAATTTGCAATCAATGCGAACACTCCAACATGAAAAACATAGAATGGTTTGATAAATTTGCCCAAATTTTATTTTTCGAGATCCAGTCCATGATTTGAGCATGTAAGGAAGTAAAAATGATCATATTTTATCTTCAAAATACACTGTAATTAATAATTAGGATTTTTTTTGGGAATTTGGTTATGTTTTTGCCTATAAAGGAAAGAAAACCTTGCTTGCTAAAACAAGATTGTATTGTTGAGACTCTGGATTTTGATTTGATATATTTAATTTCATTACAATACCTATTTCCAATCTATTTTAATAAATTTATGGAGTATCTTTGAGTTTCAAACACTAGTATAAGCTAAGTGTGCTTGTTTAGTTGTGGAAGGGCACCTGGCACTCAAGCTTGTGCATTATATTTCATCATTGTTCATAAGTTGGTATATATTTACTTTTAAGTTTTCTTATTGTCATATTTTTCTTGTTATTATGCTCAGATCATATGTTGTATACTCATGTACAAAGTTGTCCATGTAATAGTTTCCTATTTTGTTGTATGTTCATGTTTATAAAGTAGTTCTTAGCTCACCATTTTTAAGAATTATTTTGTTGTTATATCATTTACTTTTTAGAGCTTTTAACATTAAGAGGAAATTTCACCCTAAAAGTTCCCGTGGAATTTGCATGTCATAATATGTTAACCAATCAAAATCCTTTAAACTTAAAAAGAGGTACATGTAAGTATTTTGGAGGGAAAATAAGAGAATCCACTTTTTTCAAGTGTATTTTTGGCTTATCTCCTTATAGATTTAAAAAAATTTGATGTGTAGACACTCATTGGATGCGGAATTAAATTCCACATCCAATGAGTACCCATTATGCATACTTTTTATATGACCCACATTGATAATAAAAAAATGCAGAAACATTAGAAAAACATGTTCAACACACCTTTTAATGTAATATTCATTTTTTTATCAGTGTGTGTCTTCTCAAAAGTATGCATAATGGGTATTTATTGGATGTAGAATTTAATTTTTCATACAACAAGTGTCTAAACGTGAAATTTGAGTAAACATAGAAGGATATAACCTAAAAATACAATTAAAAAAGTAGTTTTCTTCTTTTCCCTCAAAAATTCATAATCTTATTTGATTATTTTAACTATTATTTTATTATTTTTCCCTAGGAGGCCAATTTTAGGCTAAAATTTCATCTAATGTGTTGTTTTCATTGGTTTACTTATATCAATTATCGTAAGTGTTAGCTCACTATATATTATAGCTACATTTCACTAGATATCATAGCTACATTCACTAAATAAGATACCATCTAATTCGCTATTGCATCATTAGAATTATATTGTTCTTTATGTTTTATAGACCTAGGTGTGTTTTATGAGCTTTATTTATCATAGGATAATTGTTGTCTGTGAGAACAATCTAATTGGAAAAGTTGAGTAAGGCATCGGGCGTGTCATTCACCACTTTTCTTGGTGAAGAGATCCCTGATCATTTGACAACATTTCCACATAGCATTGGGAAAAAAAGCACAATGATTTGGGTACCTACAAATTAAGAGGAATGGAAGACTATGAGTGACCACCCATTTCCACTTTCACAAATGGGAAAGGTTGTAGTGTATTCCCAACTTTTCAATTAATATTAGCTTAAAATATATTAGATTGGCTAAAAGAATACCAAAATGTCCACTTTCCTTCAGTGGTATGAAAGGCTCGAGTGAATTAATCAATCACTTGGATTAAAACTCATTTTATCATTGTCATTTCCAAGCATTTAAGTGTCAAACTTGATATTTTTTAACATTATTGCATAGATGAATCTGACTTGTGTCAAAAGTCTTACTGAATGTCCAATCCAAAGTGTTCATAATTCAAGTATTCGTGCTTTACATTTCAAGCTAGTTTCATTAGAATAGAGTTTTGTTTCGTGCTTTCTTGACTTAATCTTTAGTTTTGAATTTCAATATTAGTAATCCAACCTAGAATTGGTAGCTAATCTAATCTATCTCATTACATATTATATCGTGCTTCTAAGTTTACGAACACTTGGATTGATATGAATATTGTGTCATAATTTAGGTCTCGAAAATAGCGTAACATTTTTGGCACCGTTGCCGGAGAAGCACATTCTAAGTTAGTTATACTTAGAATTTTCTTCAAAAATATGTTTCTCGCAAATATAAACATTTAGATTTTGGAGGAGTGGAGGTGATAAGATGAGAGGTGAGAACATGCGCATTCACTTTGGCTGAGTATCTACAAGCCCAAATCATGTTTATATTATATTATTTGATTTATATTTAATTATGTTAATTTGTATATATATAGATGAAAAAGGTAGGTATGTTAGACAAAAAATGCCCACTATTGATCAACCTTCAGTGGTAGATGAAACATCAAGAACTCAAAAAGGGGTAGAAAAAACTACACCAGTTGTTGGAAAAATAAATATAATTGAACAAAAATTATCTAAAGGAAAAAGGTTAACAATTTTGGAAACACAAGTACTATTGGCACATCAAACTAAGAATAAACAAATATAACAAGGAACCCCTTAAGTGGAAATATCAAGAAAATAAATTCCTCAACTAGTACTTGAAGGAATAGTAATTGAAAGAGAAGAAAAGCATAAAGGTAGTGAACCAATCCCTCAACTATTCTTTGAAGAACTTGGACCAAATGAAGAAAAACAACCATAATTGAATATTGAACTAGTAGGAGGATATTTTGATTCAACTCAAACTTGTCAAGTTTGTTTGAAAGAAAAATGGCAGATGCAGATAGAGAATGATGAAAAAGAGAAAAAGAATTAGAAGAAAGGTGTGAACATGAACAAAAAGTACTTGAAGAAAAAAAAGAAAATAGAGATAAGGAAGGGTAAGAATTGAAGCAGAAAGGGAAACAAAAGCTAAAGTAGAACATGACAAAAGAAAATCAATTGTAGGGGGAAAAAGAGCTAGAGTTGAAGAAGAGGATCAGGGGGATGAAGTTACTTTTGGATTTCCTATTTTAGATGCATCAACAATTTTGGGAACTTAGGTAAAAATGAAGAAAATTTCTCCTTCCATTCTTCCATTTTTTTATCATATTCCCACTGAAGACCTTGATTATTTCTTGTTTGTATTTGATACTTTATGTTGTACATATAGATATACAGATGATGTTAAAAAAATTCACCTATTCATTGCTACTTTAAAAGGATCTCCATTGAAATGGTTTATGGGATTAGGAGAATGAACGATATTACATCGGGATGATATGAGAAAAATGTTTTTGAGAAAATACCAACCTTATTGTCAATCCCAGAGTGCTAATGATGGTATTTTTAACATGAGTCAATAGGAAGATGAAAGCTTCGAAGATTACTTAGAAATATTTACATATAATTTGAAAAAAAAAGGTGATCTAAGTCCTGAATGTATACAAACACTCTTCTTAAAAGGAATATAGGATGAATATATAAATGTCCCCCATCTTATGGGAGTAGAGGATATTTCTAAATTACCTTATGAAAATATCATTGGATTATGCAGGAAATACTCCAAAGGAAGAGATAAATTAGGTAAAGGAAAAAGACATGCACTCCGAAATGTGACTAAGTAGCTCTAGTAGGAGTCACTAGAGTAGAGCTTGGAAATTTATTAGAAAATTTTATAAAATATCTTCTGAATACTCCTGGCTCTCAAATTGATACATTGAAAACTAGAAAGAGATAAAAAGAATAAAATGAGGTACTATCCATATTTTTTCTATTGAGAAATCAATGAGTTTGTATAATAGGTAGATTTCTCTTTCGTGATAATTGCTTGTGAATGTTTGTTGGATTTTTATTATTTTATTATGTTCTTTTTCATCAAACAATTATAAAAAACATAAACATGAAGATAACAAGACATAATAAAAACAATATATAGGCTCCAATCTGGGGAAAAACCCTACAACGAGGAAAATTCAACCAACCTATCTTCTTATAGAATCAGATAAAAGTGATACATCCAAAACCCAAGACTAAGACAAAGAGCTCCACAAGTTCCCAAGTCATCCCTTCATTCTTTGTCACGTTTTATCCTCAATGTGATCAAATTCGTCTATCACAAACTTGTCTTTCTCATAGAGATACTCATCATTCATGTAAATTTTATTACAAGGACCTTATAGTCCTATTGAAGCTCACATATTACAATCATTATATTCCTTTTTTTGTTCACATATCATCTCAGAAATAATTTCAATAATTTGCATTATTATCATAGAAGTCCAGCCTCAGCAATTGCATCCTTTCTAGGTCATATATCATAGAAAAATTTCTCATATTCCTCGATTTCATATGCCCTGTAAATTTTGAATAAATTTTCACAGGAATATCGCATATATTTCCTCAGGAATCTCACAAATATTTCCTTAGAAAGCTCACACATATTTCCTCAGAACTTCAACAAACTTGCCACAAATACTCAACGAACTTGCTTGACGAAATGGAGAAGAACAGGTGCCAATATATAGTTGTTTGTCTATGTAAAGGGTCACATCCCTTAGGAAATATGACTTGTCCATCTGGACGGTTAACTGGGACTTGTGGAGGATAAATTGAATTATTAATACAAGACAAAAATATTTTCCCCTTTTCTTATAAGGAGTCAAAATAGGACTTTAACTCGATTACAAATATTTGACTCAGTAAAACTTATTAGTAGATCATCTTCTAGATTCATCGCATTAGGTTTCCTGTTTTGATCGACATTTCGAACTAGCAATGGTGGTTCATAAACATCCACAACAGCCACGCAACAACAAACCCATGCATCCCAGATTTCACAACACGCCCCTTTCCTCCACTCAGCACACACCCCTCAACAACTCTGTCATAAGATCTACTCTCACAGCACGAAACCCATCCCCCACACAATTCACTCAACACACACCCCACAACAACCCACCCGCACAGTCACAATCCATACCATGGCTTCAACAACCAATTATTACACATAACATGCCTCTGCTCTAGCCTACGCATCTACTCCAGCCTACGCTATCTGAAAACAAGATCCCCTCTCCTACGCAACTAACAGCACACTCATCCACACCATCACCCAAGCCCTCACAACCCAGATCATCCCTCACATCATGCATCCCATCCCCCACATATCCAACACTGCAATCCAACCACCAATCAAACACAACTGCACTCACACTCCAGCGACCAGCCACTAACATGCCACTCCTCACTACCACGCCACTCAATAATCAACTCACTGCTACACCATTCAATAAACAACCCACCACATCTGCATCTACACTCCATATGCAATTAGAAATCCCACCCCATCCCAAACAACCCAACCTACTCTCCTCACAATCCACCAAATCTACACCTCTACTCTAGGCAACACAACCCAGACCTAACATTCTAATCTCCTTCTCCATGCAACCCAACAACCAGCTCTCACAATTAAACCATGATCCAATAAATAAATGTACTACCCCTACTAGCATTTCAATAGAAAACAACACTTATGATTCTCCACCTGATAACACAAACACAATAAATACAACCCCTTCAGAGCAACCTATTAATACTAAACCTACTTCACACACCAATAATAATAATAATAACAACCCCAAGAATAACAATGACAATCTGGTCATAAATCTATCTAACCTCCAACTAAATGAACACATCCTCAACTTATTAAGGAAAGGTTTAAATTTCTCTATCACCCCTTGAATGATCCCTGTTGAAGATATTCTGTGCAACATTGAATATGGCATTAAAAACCTTCCTGACACCATAAAAGAACAAATCAGACAAGATTCCATCACTCTTAGGAAATCAAAACCCCCCAAAAACAACATCAGCAAACATAAGTATCTAGCTCTCAAAACCTTGAACTCCAACCTTGATGTTGTAGTGTTGAAAGCAGACAAAGGAGGAGCCACTGTTATCATGAACAAAAGTGACTACAAAGAAAAAATGCTAGACCATCTAAACAACAATGGCTGCTACAGAAAACTCAATAGAAACCCATTAAACAAGATATCCAAAAAAGTATGCAACTTAATCAAAACAAGTAAGATACAAGACAACAAAAATCTCATAGTTAATAATCCATACACACCTAGAACCTATGGAGCTCCAAAGATTCACAAGGAAGGCATCCATATCAAACCAATCGTAAACACCACTAATGGGCCCACAAACCACCTAGCAAAACACCTAGCCAAAAAACTAAAACCTCTAGTGGGAAACACAGACTCCTTTGTCAAAGACTCGACCCAATTCATTGAGGAAATTAATAACATCAAACTTAACCAAAATAACATTTTGGTTAGTTTTGATGTCACCTAACTATATACCAATATCCCTATTAATGATGCCATGAAAGTCATCTGCAAACTAACAGATCTTGACACATCAAAGCTCATAGAAATTTTCCTAAGATCCACCTTTTTCAGCTTCATGGAAGATGTTTATAAACAAACTTGCGGAGTTGCAATGGGGTCTCCTTTGTCTCATATTATTGCCAATTTATTCATGGAAGACTTTGAAAACAAAGCCCTCATGACCTCACCCCTGAAACCTAAATTGTGGAAAAGATATGTTGATGAGAAATTTAGCATATGGCCTCATGGAAGAGAAACCCTAGAAACCTTCAAACAACACCTAAATAGTTTATCCTCTTCCATAAAATTCACTATGGAAGTCAAGGTCAACAGGAGCCACCCCTTCCTTGATATCCTCATCACTAAGAATGATGATGGCTCCATATCTCAGCAGGTATATAGAAAAAAGACTCACACCAAACAATATTTACATGCCTCCTCACATCATCACCCAACCCACAAACTAGAAGTCCTCAACACATTAGCAACTTGAGCCCTCAGAATCTCTGACAGGGAACACCTAGAAAAAGAAAAATAACACCTTATTGAAGTTTTCCTAAGAAACGGATAGAACAAAGGTCAAGTTGTCAAATCCATAAATAAAGCAAACACTCTACCAAATAAGAATAAAAATTTTGACAATATTATAGGAAAAGTTAACCTCCCTTACATACTAGGGACTACTGATAAAATCTCCCGCATCCAAAATTAAATAAAATTATAACTACCTTCAAACCTTTAAACACCATCTGTAGCTGCCTAAATCTGATTAAAGACAAAATTAATACAAAATGTCATAAGGGTGTCTACTTAATTCCTTGGTCATGCGGCAAGCCCTATGTAGGTGAGATTAGGAGATCCTTTAACACAAGAATCTAGGAACACTCAGCTGACATCAAACATAATCGATCCAAATCATCAGCTTTAGTAGAGCATTCTAATAAAACTAAGCACCAAATTTGTATAGAAGATACCCACATCTTAGCTAGAAGTGATCACCACTTCATAAGGAAATTCAGAGAAGCCATATAAATTAGCAAGCACCCTAACAACCTCAATAGAGACAACGGATGGACCATAAGTGAAAACTGGATTCCAATCCTATCATCCAATCCTACCCCTCCCTAACTATAATTCCCCTCTAATTAACCAAGAACAAATAAAAATGGCTTAATCCATTATAATTAAAATAAATGATGACCATAATAAAATATAATTTAGCAAGAATTTAAGATTAAGAATAATTTAACAATAAAAAAATTAAACAAAACTTCAATTTAACTATATAATAGGATATCTTAATCACATTAATTTCAAAACTATTAATCAACTTAATAATTAATTGAAACATTACAATTACAATGAAATTATTAATATAAATAAAAAATACAAATAAACAAGTATACCCTAATAAATTTATTCATTTCATTATAATTACTACCATGCATAATCACATAAATTTCAAAACTATGATACTCATTATTATAGAAGTCAAATAGACATTCAAAAACCACATTTATATTAATCTTAATAAATAATTGAAACATACAATTAAAATGAATATAATAAAATAACAAAATACCAGTTTAAAATGATTAAATAAAATATAATTAAAATTAATGGAATATCATAAAACAATACGACCCTAATAAATTAAATCAATAATAATTTAATAATAATAATCCTAACATCTGTCGGCAATGCATCTCATACATATATTTATTGAACTGAATAATAAGACCAATTTTCCACTAATATTTCACATCGTGAAGATGAACCACCATTGCTGGTTCGAAACGTCGATCAAAACAAGAAACCTAATGCGATGAAATTGGAAAATGATCTACACAATTTTTTTGGTTGTAGGTGTTATTGAAAACCGAGGACGGTTTTCCCCCAAGGGGGAGGGTTCTCTAATTTCTTCGGTAAAACTTCCATGTAATAAAGTTAATAAAGGAAAAATAGCAACCACGGTTATGGGACAAGTATTCGAAGCTGAATGCTGGGAAAAAACATAGCGACGGGGATCATTTGTGATTTATTAATGGCTAAGGAAATTGGCAAAGGCTTTGGAAAGGAAAAGTGGCATTAATTGGCATTTTATTTATGAAAATAATGGAAATTAGGATTAAAGGAAGGTGAAAATGCATAGGTTGCATGTGAGGAAGAAAATGAAGGAAAATAATGAAAAATTGAAGAAATTAGTGGCCTCATTAATAAGAAAGCATATGAGAATCAATTGGTACCTTTTGTCAGTTTAACCTTTTCTTTAGTTCAGTTTTGGATCTCTATCTCTATTGTCTCTCTCACACACTTTTGGATACAAAGTGTTTTCTTAAAGAACTTCAGCATTGGATCAAGAAAATAAAGAAGGCAAAAAGGAAGCAAAGATCAAGCAAGGAAGAGCAGGATCAAGTGACTATAGTGAGTTTCTTTGCAGATATCAAGTTACATGTATGATTTCCTTCCTAGTTTTGGCATGCATGGTTATGCATGTGTGCTATTGGTTCTCTTGTTTTCATTAGAATGTGTTTTTTTAGGTGTGACAATGTTCTTCAACCTAGACTTACAATTTCTGGATAACCATTGTGTGATGGGGTTCTCATGTTTTGGTTGAGCTTGATTTTTGGATGGATTCAAAACTAAGTGAGGTGGTCTATGAAAGAACGAACACATGGTATAATGATCCCTGAATCAAACTGTGGCTTGCAGTAAACTCTTGGCCTAGTAACCCCTGAACCAAATTGTGGGTTACAGTAAAGCTAAATTTTGTGTTACCTTGGTGGGCCTAGGAATCCTCAACTGGTGAATGATGGGATATACGGTAAAGCATAGAGGTGGGTGCCCTCGATCAGGCCTAGGAATCCTTTTCTAATGAATGGCAGGATATACGGTAAATACTCGAGGGTGATATCTCGGTTAGGGCCTAGTGATCTCATGTGGATTGCAGTAAAGGCCAGAGACTGGGAGATAGGTAAGTTCCTTAAGGTGTAGGTGGAGAAATATGGTGGAATCCATGCTTGTTTACGGCCTAGGGCTTGTGTAGCCTCAATAAAACCTCGTTGAGTATTGGTTATGGGTCCCACATTCATGCATGGAATATGACATATGAGTGATTAGCTGAAAGAAATATTTGGTTCATCCAATATATGGTTGGGTGGTTCATGGAAGTCCCAAACTTGGTTGGATTTTTCATTCATTAATAAGAGTTCATTCTCCTTCATATTTCATGTGTAAATGTATTAGTTTATATGTGGTTTATATGTGGATTCTATGGTTGTTGTATCCTTGTTATTTCTATTGTTTATATCATGCTTATGAGTATGTTTTATGATAGTGATGATGAATGATTCCCATCATGTTTTGATTCATAAATGAATGAAGAATGAATATATGACCCAATAGATGATAATGCAACTAATGTGATAAGGCATCAATGCTTCTTAGCCATTCTCATATCAGTATGAGTTCCCTATTCTCATAATGCTTTTATGACCTATAGAATGTATATTTGTGACATGTTTGACAAAATGTTTGTTATTGCTAGTAGGGGTCAAGTCAAGTATTTGTTCAAGTATTTGAATTTGCTTCATTTTTATGATGTTATATTCAGTTTCTAGAAGTTTCATGGACTTTTGAGCAGTGGCCTGAGTCTTGGCCCTAAAAAAGTGGCACAAAATCTGGGGTCATAGGCTCAAAACTAGATGAAAAGGACCTCATTCCCTTGCATGTCGTTGTTATGAAAGCAACTAGAGGGTCATAATTTCATGCGTGCCCATGTCATGGGAGTGAATGAGACTCTACGTCAGCAAAATGTTAAGTTTCCTGAGGGTTCGGTTACCTGAAAAGGTTGGTTGCCTCTTGGAGGTTTTGTAGCATGTGTAGAAGGTCAGATTAGTTGTGTTTCTTTGGTTCCACTTCCTTAATTGTACATGGGGAGTTGAATCAGATCATAATAGAATCTCATCACATGTTTACCCTAGCGGATTAGTTAGCTTGGGTAAATGGGGGAGGAGGGTTTTACAAGAGCACAATTTTTTTTTTAAATATTTCACAAAGAGGAGTATCCCTTGCTATTCAATTTCCATGTTATTTTTAGTGCGTGACTTTAATAAAATGGAATATGATGCTACCAAGTGTTTTTCTTAATAATATTTTCTAACTCCATGCTTTAGTTCAGATAACATATAGTGATATTTTGTCTCTCCAATATCACAGTTATGAACATAGTTCTTTTAATTTCTCGCCCTCATTTTATACGCAACAAATTTTTTTTTAATAAGAATTTTTACTTTTGTTATGACAATATGAGTCTAGTGTGCTTCTCTGCATAATCTTCATTCTTCTGTATAGTGTAATAATTAATAAGTCAAGTTTGAAATTTTTTGTAGGTTCATAACTTGTTTACCCATGGGGTTCGAATAGTGGTATGAAGCTCTTGGAGAATAATGCAGTTCCCTTTAGATGTTATCTTAATGAGCTAAGAATTGTTCTTGAGCTGTTAATTTTTTTGATTCATCCTAGAACTAATCCTATTCTTTTACAGGGTTATGTCAAGAGTTCACCATTATTAGATTTCCTTGTGTCTTTTGGTTATAGGATTTTTGGGAAATTGTTGGCTTGAGGGGGCCTGACCCAAGTTCAGTGTTAGTTAGCCAAGAAAATCCCTACACTACTGGCCCTTTCAGAATTAGCTCGTGGAGTGCGGACTGAAGTCTCACCTGAAGCAGTATGGGGGGGGTGCTGGAACCACGTTTCTACACCCTGAGATGGTCGTGATGTCGTTTTAATTCCATTTATTCCTACCTTCGCATAGGTCGCTTCGCTCTAGGGCTTGTCAGTCGAGCCCTCTATTCTATCCTTCAATACCTCCACAAAAGGGTTCAGCTTTCCTTTGCACAACCCTAACCCTTGATTTAAACCCTTTCGAGCTGCCAAGGTAGCGTTCCGTGCAGATCCCTACATTAGTCCAAGTGATTTACTTATCTTATTAGTTACTCACAGTTAGCACCACATAAACAAATATTCTTATATGTGTTCAGTTATCTAACATAATCATACACATTCGAGCAACATATAAGCATTACAAAAGAAATTCATACATAAATTAATAAGATGCATTAATTGGAACAAAGATAGAAATTGCAGAATACCTCTCTTTATTAAACTCTTCCAAGTTGTTATAGACTCTATTCGCCATGCGCACACAGCTGTAGCGGTCCGCGCACTCAGCTGCGAACTTCCACCCTAGGCCTCTGCGCACGTAGCTGTAGAGCCTCTACCTATGCTACAACCCAAAAACTTAGACTTCTTACTTTAGAGCTATGACTCTCTTACATTGTGTGTCTCTAAAACTACTTAGATCTTAGCTCTTTTTATACAATCCCAGGCTGACCATGGGTAGATCTCTTACAGCCAACATTACATTACAAACCAAGTGTAGATAACCCTTTATGACTTATAACACTGACATGCTCCTCGACCATAAAATGCAAAGTCTTTACAAGCTTGTTACAAGATTTTACCAATATATGGGCTTTTGGCCCCAAAACTACCCTTTGGGGGATCCCGTTCCCAATAGATCCCCAACATAAACATCATGACTCACCCTCGAGTCACTCGATAGGCATGGATATCTTTGCATGAAGTCCTTCCAACTCGACCCATATAACCGCAACTTCGTCTGTGCACTAAATTGCCGCCTACTTCGCATCTTCCAGTGTCTTCTCAGTTATTACTCCTGCGTTGTTAGCCTGAAGCTTCTGTTGCATTGCCTGTAGAGTCACAAGCTTTCCTTCGATATTCCCTATTATTGCGTAAGCCTAATCTAGACAGGGCTTTAGTCTCGCCTTGATCCAGGTGGATATTGGTGGCCACCGGCTAATTCCACTTGGATCCCCTCTAGTGCTTCTTTCCGTTTTTTCAGTTTCCTTAATTATAGCACAGTTTACTATTTTTAGCAGTTTTTTGGGTCCTAAACTTCCGGAGCCATTTTGAGGCCCTAAACGACGTTTTTTGGGAAATCTACCACCAGTGATTTTTCTATCTAAAAATTGTCTCTTCTGTCATAGTCCTCAGAGAGATCTTTCCAATGGGATATCATGCACGTCAAATGAAGATAATATGACCAATTCGCGACCCCGGGAAGTTGATGTACCAACTTACCCAAAAACGGGGCCCACAATTTGGCGTTTCATCTTCTAAGGTTAGGTTTTGGAATGTGAAGGGTTTTCCATTGTTTCTCAACAATAAATAGCCTTCAAGCCTCATTGTAACACAGTTCAGAGGCATGTAGCCACACATCTCTTCTCAGAGATAAGCTACCATCGCCCTAGTTGGTTTATTTCTATTTCCGGTTGTAAGCATATTTCAGTATTTTCCATTAATGAAATGAAGTATTATTTCCGCTGCATCTTTGTGTATATGGTTATCTCTGTATTTTATTGCATTCCTGTTTA
>APFE030951841.1:0-95000 GCA_000404065.3 Pinus taeda | reverse complement strand
ATTAGCACTTGGCACACATTGGCACTTGGCATGTATTGGAACATATTATTAGTATGCCTAGCATGCCCCTTTTGAAAAGGATAAAGCCCCGACTTATTAACCCTATTATGTGTTCATTTCCTTGCATTTTAGCTTGGTTATTCCCTTTTTTTCCTTGAAACTCCTTAATGCATATTGGCATACTCTGGCCCCATGCACATTCTAACATGTTTTAGCACCTAGAATTCCTTGGCACTATTCGGCATATGCTAGCACACCCTGAAACTACTTAGCACACTCTAGCACTTATTAAAATTCCTTGATATTCCCTGGCATGACTTACATGTGCTTAGCATACTTTTTCACTCCCTCCTTGGCATGACATCTAGCACTAATTGATGCTCCACGACACACCCTCATATTCATTCACTTCCATGCATTTTGACCTAGTTCTCCCTTTTGTTGTCCTAGTACTCCCTAACACTCCTCAGCATGCATTGTCACTCTCTAGCACACCTTAGCACTCTTCGATATGCTCTGCAACTTCATAGCATGCATCACACTCCCTGATGCACATTGGAATTTGGCACATGTTCGCACTTGGCAAGTCTTAGCATGTTTTGCATGCGTTGAGATGACTTGGTATGCTTTGGCATGGTTTAATATTAAAGTTATTTGAGATCAATTATTGGAAACTTTATGAGAAGAAATGAAGGAAGATTTGGCACTTAGAATGCATTGACACTTGGCACGTGACACCTATTGGCACCTAGTGTTGGTGTGATTAGCATGCCCCTCATGGAAAAGGTAAATTGATGACTTGTTAACCATATTATGTGCTCATTTCCTTGTAGTTTAACTTATTCCTTCCTTTTGTTTCCTTGATAGTCCCTGGCATGCATTGTCACACCCTTCTACATCTTGGCATGCCTTAGCACTTGGCACATCTTAGCTTGTTTGACATGTCTTCGTACTATCTGGCACAAGTTAGCATTCCCTAGAATTCCCTAACATAGCTTGGTAGTCATGACCTCACAAATAGCATTACATTTTTCCATGACTTAGGATCATTACATTCATGAGAACACTTTGGCACTCCCTACTTGTCATGCCCTCTGTTATCCTCCACAATGTCTAAGGCTGATGAGGAGATTGATGGAGGTAACCGTAGACCAAGCTTTTAGTTTGGTAGCTAGCCGTCCAAACAAGAGAGGGCTTTCTCTATGAAATCATAACCAAGAGATGACTCGAATGTAAATTATTTTAGGCTAGATATCTAGGCTCAAGTGGCCTTTGGAAAATTTAGGGTTTTGTTGCTAGATAAGGGAGAAAAACCAAGTAGCCAGCTCAGAGGATCAAAGGGTTACAACAGAAAAGATATCAAGGAGCAAGGTATAGCATTACTTTTGTGATGGATCTTAGGGTTTGTTGGTGTGTTGTAGTTTTTAGAAGAAGGAAAAGGTCTTAATGAGCATGAAACATGAATTCATTAAGCAAGAAAGAGAGTAACACATAATGATTTTTCCATAAAAATAGAGCTTTATGCAAAGAATTTTGTTTATAAAATATGAGGAAAACAATTCAAGAATTGATAAATGGAAAGAGAAGATGAATATCTTTCATATAAATCTATAAAAAAAGAAAAAATAACATGACAAACTTACTGCACATGAATTCCTAGATAATAGTTACAAACTGTGTCCTTTGATTTTCATAAAATGTCCAAGTATAAGCTACAATAGTTCTCTCCTCTGAAATCCAACCTGTTCTATCATTGAGAAATTGATACATAAAGACCAAAAACATCTCCCCACTCTCAGGGGTTAAATCCATTACCCTTGGATCTGTTCCATGAGGTGTTCTAACCAAACCCTAATGTCTAGGGAAGTTAAAAACAAATTCTACAATTAACTTTGATTCCAACCTCTCTTATAAATGAAGTCAAATTTACATCAAAAAAACTTACAAAGACTAAACACCCATTATTTACATTTAATTTTACCACTCACATTCGTATACTTCACCCTTTTGACTTTTAGCAAAGTCAAACTAGGAATTACAAAAAATTACACAGTGAAAATTTTACAAAAAGCTTAAAAATTTCCAAGTGTGCAGTGATCTGTTGGAGGCCATTTTTGAGTGCCTTTCTTAAGTCCGAATCTAGATTTGAAGCCTTCTATGGAAATATAGGAGAGTGTAGATGTCTTAAGAGTATTTTTCACTCAAAATGACCCATTTTTGGCTAAGATATGGCCATTCTCCCAAGGTGTCTCTAGGTGCGCAATGAAATGGAAAAAGAGGGGCAAGAAGGTGACTTTTGGCCTCTTTTTTGCAAATTTTTCAAAAATTGAGCCCTAGACCAGAAAAGTGGGAAAATTTATTTTGAGAGGGGGTCATAAGCTTTAAAAAAATGTTGAGTTTCTATCATTTTGAGTACTGAGGAAGAAGCATAGTGTGAGCTCGCTACGCTCCTAGACAAAAAATTACCAAAAAATTGCAAGTCTACACCAATTTACACCAAAACACAATTTTTTTTCCAAATCCTCCCAAAATTAGTCCATATATTCTTGATGAGGTATGTGATGCAATCATGGATTCATCAGCAAGCAAATCTAACTTACCCTTCTCCTCTTGGTTGGTTAGGGTTTCCTTGAGTTTTTCCTTCAACTGCTTGATTTTGACCTTAGCAACCTGATTCCTTGTGTAATAATGGGTGGCCAATTTATTTTGAAACTTGTTAACCCTATTGGCCTTGTCAAGGAGCTTCTGAAGGTGGAAATTGACTTTTTCAATCCAAAACTCCCAGTCCTTATTTATTTCCATGGAAATCCTCTTTTCAAAGGTCAATTCTTCCATTGGTGGCTTGTGTTCTCTTTCCCTATGAAGTTCCTTCCTAAGACCCATTTTCCTTGGTCTCTTCCTTGCCACACTTCCTTCATGATGCTCAATGTCCTCATGGTCCACCACTGCCTTGCCTTTCATCTCTTGTTTCTTGCCTTTGAATTGCTATTTCTCCATGACTAGTTGGTTTTCCTTAAGTTGATTTTTTTCTTGCTCAAGGAATGAAATGATGAATTTGGACCTTTCCAAATTGTCCTTGTGCTCCATGATATGATAATCCTTCTCTTTAGTGGCTTGTCATAGGGTTTGATGCTAATCATGTGCCTCCAATTCAACTAGGTCAAATTCATGCTCAATGGTCTCCTCATCATGCAAATAAGCCTTAAGATGTGATGGTGATCCCTGTTCTACTAATGTAGTAGGCTTGTCCCTTCCCTCAATTTGAGGAGAAAACAAAAGGTTTATTCCTCTCTGATATGTATTTGTCACCTCAAGCCTAGGTACCTTGGAAACCTCATCATGTTTTCTTGATGACCCCACCTCAATGGGTTGTACCGACATGGTTTGATGTTGGCTTGGTGAAGTGGTTATATGCATTTTCAAGGATGCCTCAATGAAGGTGTCCCATGTGATTTTCTTCTCTTTCAACTAATGGAATGATATAACCTTTATCATTCTATGGTGAAATAGGTTGGGATAATTCAGTTTTCCTTTCAATTATATCTTTCATACATTTTGGTTAGGCTCCTATACAAGTAGCTAGACAAATTTAGAGACTTGGCAGCTGTAAAGTGCATGAGCAATGTTATGTGGTTTTGATATAGCCTAGAAAATATGCCTTCACATGTGAAGAAGCTCATGGTAGCCTTCATGAATGGTGCATATCTCTCCAACAAATATCTGAATGGGAAAACATGTGAGTGAGCTCCTTTGTATTGTGATTTCAAGTAGGGTTTGTACTCTTCTAGGTCTAGGTTCATGCCTTTGAACTAGTTTTCACCATGGTTTGGTATGCCTATAGCTTGAGAGATGGAATCCACTAAAAACATGAAATCATTCTTGCAATGGTGATCTTGTCTTCCTTCAAGGTGAGGGAAAATATATCTGTGAGATGCTCATGGTAACTTACTTCCCACACTCTTTAACAAAACCCTAAACAATTGACATCTTCAAAGAATTTCATGAAAAATGGGGAGGAGGTGATTTAATTGCAATTATAGGGCTTAAACCTCAATATATTTCCTCCCTTGTTGTAGTTCCTCTTCTTTTATGGTGATGAGTCAGGCTCCATACCTCAAACCCTAGGTGAAAGGCAAGCAAACATAGAGAAATTTGTTGCTTTGAGGGAATGAGGTGGTATGATGGACATAGGAGTTACCTAAATTTATATGGAAATTTAGGAGGGTAGGGGATGATGTCAGTGAGTAAGGGAAAAAGGAATTTTGGGAAATGTGTGAAGGGAGGGGGTGGAAAGGGCCAAAACACAGGCTTATCCTAGAAAGAGATAGGGTAGATTAGCGTTTAGAGGAAAATGATAGAAAATGAGGGCATAAGCCATTGTGATGGCTAGAAATGGTGTATTAGGTGCAAACAGAGGTGTAGGGATAAGGAATCTAGGGTTGAGGGCAACAACTCAACATTTGAGGATCAAAACCATTAAAATCATGTAAACCCTAGAAGAAGAAGTATTTGATCGTTTTCTTGACATATGAGACAAAGGATGGCATGGAAATGATTAAACTTACTTGTTATAGAGCCTGGAGGATGAAATGACTAAAGAGGAGCTTTGAAAAATGAATTTTGGTGGTCATACAACAATTTTGGACAACTCTGCCCCGTGCGCAGTGAAGGCTCTCTTTGCACAGTGAGAGACGATTTTTGCTAGTGAGGGCTACGGAATCACAATTTTTTCAAAGGAGAGGGATGAGCTCGATGCTAGGATGCTAGACAAGTGAAAATGAGTGTGAATGAGCTCCTCCATGTGCTTTTATAATTTTCTTTTGGTGTCTAAGTGATTAATGAGGTAGGATGGCACACCTCACCAATTCACTTTCTTTTTGAGTTTTGTAGCCTTAGGAACTCTTCTTGTAACTTTGGAATCGTAGGAACATTATTACATCTAAAAATATAAATTACATTTGAAATCAAATGTTATTGAACAAATTTACCTATTGCTACTCCTCATTTGCTGAATTTATACATGAAATGATTGATTTTGTGACCTTAACCCTAATGACCTAATGGTGACACTAAGCTTAATGGAGACCATGATGATGTGACTAAAGTGATATTGATGATGCTTTCATGATGGTAGACTCAACTGAGTGATGAAAGTGACCGGAATATGAAATTCTTGAGAGAGTGGAAATAGCCCTAGACACACTAGTGAGTGACCAATTTTTATTTGAAGACTCACTGAAATGAAAAAAAATTGACTTGACACCCTAACAACACCTTGTAAGAGAATAATTGATCACTGGTGACAAACTAAACTGAATTACACTAACACCCTCACAGATATCCTTACTTTTTTTGCGACCTAGGAACCCAACCAATTCATTAGCAAAACAATATTGTACCCAACCCAATGTCACCCTTTCTCTGAAATTGCTTTGTCCATGCCTTATCACAACCATAGGTGTGCCCCCTACAAGTCCTATTTTGAACCTCTCCTAAAACACTTCATCCTTGGGACACCTGGAATTCAGTAATACTCCTTGGCACACACTCTTATTTGTTCATTTCCAAGCATTTTGACCTAATTCTCCCTTGTGTTCCCCTGATTCTCCCTAACACTCCTCACCATCCATTGATACTATCTTCCATGTGTTAGCACACGTTTTCATTCCTTGGCATGCCCTGACACTCCTTAGCTATCATGCCCTCACAACTACCCTTACATTTTTTTAGACTTGGACGGAACCCAACCAAGTCCATCCTCGACTACAACAACTTAACCAAGTTATAGTTACTACAACTAGACTATACATTGTTCACCTAAGAATTGCTTGTAACACATCTTAGGCTACTCATGTCCAATCTCAATTCATCCCACTTAACGAGTTACCAATTCAAGACTCACATCCAACCATGGCCATAAAAAAACTAAGAAACACAGTTTACATATTAACATGCCATAGCACATGGCATGTCTAACAATCCCTTAGCCCTATGTGGTGTGTGTTAGCATCCCCTACATTTCTTGGCATGCTTTGCACTCCCTAGCACACACTAGCACTCTTTGACATGCCCTGGCACTGTATCATTCCTTGACACTACCTAGCATATAACCTTGTCACTCCCTCCTTAGAACACTTGGAACTTGTTGACACTCCCTATCACACACTCTTACCTCTTCATTTCCATGCATTTTGAACTAGTTCTCCCTTGTGTTTTTGTGGCACTCTCTAACATTTTTTGGCACGCATTAACACACCGTGACACATGGCACATCTTGGTATGTTACCTTGGCACTCTATCATTCCTTGGTACTACCTAATATATCTTGTCGCTCCCTCCTTACCACACCTAGAACTCACTAACACTCCTTGTCACACACTCTTATTCATTCATTTCCATGTATTTGAAACAAGTGATCCCTTTTGTTTCCTTGGCACTCCATAACACTCCCTGGCATGCATTGCCACACCATAGTACTTGGCACATCTTGGCATGTTTCCCTGGCCTCTAGCATGCCTTAACACTACCTACCATACCTTATTACTCCCTTAGCACACCTATATCTCATTGACACTTTGTGTCACAAACTCTTATTTGTTCATTTGCACGCATTAATTTAACCTAGTGCTCCCTTGTGTTTCCCTGGCACTCCCTAAAATGTCTTAGCACATGTTGACACAACCTGGCACCTGGCACATCTTGGTTGCATGTCCCCCTAGCAATCTAGCATGACTTAGCACAACCTATGATACCATGTCACTCGCTCCTTAACACACTTGGTACTCGTTGACACTCCCTGTCACACACTCTTATTCATTCATTTCCATTCATTTTGACCTAGTTCTCCCTTATGTTTCTCTGGCACTCCCTAACAGTCTTTAGCATGCATTGACACACCTTGGTGCTTGGCACATCTTGGTATGCTTCCCTAGCACTCTAGCATGCCTTGGCACAAATGCATAACATACCTTGTCACTCCCTCCTTAGCACACCTCGAACTCGCTGACTCTAATGTTCCAAACTAGGAAAAATAGTGTTATGCAAAGTGGACAATAAAAATAACACCTTAAATTAAATCAAACCATGATACCAAAAAACCGTCTGGCATGTGTTAGTATGCTTTTTCATTGCTTAGCATGCCCTGACACCCCTTAGCTATCGTGCCCTCACAACTACCCTTACATTTTTTGCAACATGGGAACCCGACAAAATCCTACCTCAACTATAACAGCAACTTGACCAAGTTACAATTACTACAACTATACTATGCATTGTTCACCTAAGAACTTCCTATAACTCATCTTACGCTACTCATGTATAATTCCAACTTATCCAACTTAATAAGTTACGAAGACAAGGCTCACATCCAAGCATGGTCGTAAAATTAAACTACTATGCAACAAATTTTACATCTTAACATGCCATAACAATCTAGCATGCCTAATAATCCCTTGGCACTATGTAGCACATGTTAGCATCCCCTACATTTCTTGGCATGGTTTAATGCTCCCTAGCACTCCCTGACACTTAGCACACCTCATACTCGCTAGCTAACACTCTCTGTCACACTCTTATTCATTCATTTCCATGCATTTGAAACTATTGCTCCCTTGTGCTTCCCTGGAACTTGGCCCTAACACTCCTTAGCATGTGTTGGTGCCACACACTAGTGCCTGGAACTTCTTAGCATGCTTTAGTACTTGGCATGTCTTAGCATGCCTAAAATGCCTTGGAACTGTCTAGCATGTGTTAGTACTTCCTTGCATTCCCTGGAAGACCTTGGCACTCCCTAGTTGTCATGCCCTCATAGATAGCCTTACTTTTTTTGCGACTTGGGAACCCAACTAAGACATTGACAGAACAATGTTGTGCCCAACCCAAATTCTCCCTTGGTCTCAAACTACTTTGTACACACCTTATCACAGCCATAATATTTCCTCATGCAAGTCCTATTCTAAACTTATCCTAACACATTTTGTTCTTGGGGCACCTGGAATTCGTTGACACTCCTTGGCACACTACACACTTATTTGTTCATTTCGAAGCATTTTGACCTAGTTCCCCCTTGTGATGCCTTGGCATTGGCTAGTATACCTTTTCACTCCCTCCTTAGCACACCTGGAACTTGCTGACAATTCATTTCCATGCATTTGTAATGAGTGCCCCCTTGTGTTTCCCTGACACTTGGCCCTCACACTCCCTAACATGCATGGATAAAATATTTACAGAATTTGCCCATACCCTACTATCTAGTGTTTGGTTTTTGACTAACTATAGATGTGATAACTTAAGAGCTAATCACGGGATATGATAGAAAAATCCTCCAACTTCATTCACATGTGTGAGTAATGGGGGTTAACATGGCATCCACTCAGTGCCATGGTGATCAATAAGGTAGGTCAACTTATGAGAGGCATAACTTTCACATACCAAATTTTTTTGAGGTGATTTTCACATAGTTCGAAAGCTTCCCATGTCTATAGTAACATCAAATGGATGGAGATATGTAAGAAAAATGGGCTCTCAAATGAATCTATAAGATCCCAAATCACTAATGTGGAACTTGACTCTAAAGTTGGCCCTGTAAGCCAATTCCTCCAATTTTTCCATATAGAAAGTATCAAGATATATAACAAAATATATCATGATCCATTTTGGATTATGTGTTCCATGGTACATAAGAATAGTTTGCAATATTTGACACTATTGACAATGGAGTTAGAAGGATTTTAGGCAATGACCCTCTTATTCTCCTTCTCCAGAAACTACATTAATAATATCTATATTAACCAATTGCTTATTATTTAACAACTCTACCTTATATCTTATTTGTCCAATAATAAGTGTTATAAATGTTAATGTTGTTGTTCCTCATATAATTAGGGTTCCCAATCATTACTTGGGTTATTCGTAAAATAACTTAATCCACTAGTTGTTATATGTATGTCTTACACTAACATGCCATCTCAATTCCATGCATTACCCCTTAGATTAGACTCCAACAATAACTAAGGGATCATGTCTTGAGAGTCTTCAATGAATAATAAAATTATCAACACAATACTCAAGAATCTATTGTCATTCGCCGAAGAAATATGATAGTTGTGTTTGTGTCCCTTCCTTTAACAAATATGTCCACTAACCATGTGACATGACTTATTATCACCACATTAAGAACAGTTTGACTAGGTGGTGAAAGGGCCAAGGGGCTCTTTACTCGTGTTGCAAGGGGAAACCCCCTATAATTACAGTAGCTGCCACAAACAACCCATTTTATCTAAATCATTTACACTTTCATTATAGGATGCAAGAATAGGTTCATACAAATCAATATGCTATCATACCATGAGCAAGTTTATGAAGGTTCTTTATCATAAAATAAGGTTTCATTGCATTTCTTTCACAAAAATCAAAACACTTCAACATGAAAAACAATCCATGAAGAATAAAACTTTGTGGCCTAAGGAAGATGTTTTCCTAACAAGATTGCATTCCACCTAAAATCGACAAGGGTCACTGGTAACACAAAGACTTTGTCGAGGCCCATGTAGATTTAGCAAGGGACAAAACTAGAGCCCATGTTTTAGGGTTTTAACTCATCTACAATTGCAACACCATGAGTTCTAAACTCTCAAGTATATTAACATTCTATTTACAAGTATATTCCGCATCATTAATGATCATACAAAAAGGACCCTCTATGGCCTTACCATCTACTTTCATAGGGTTCGCCAAAGGGAGACCTAGATTTTTTTTTCTTTGGACATAATAGTTTGTTCAAATAAAATTCAAGGTTAAGGTTAAAATTAAGCCACATGCAATACATATTATGTTCATGTTTCATGAAAATTATAAAATAGCCCCATTTTCAATATCACCACCAATATTCACGTAATTGAAATATTAACATAAAAATGAGATCAATTGAATCAATTTATGAACTCGGTCTAAGATACTATGATTAGGGTTAGCTAACATGTATGTAAGCTTAAACCACTACCATGGAAGCCAAACCCTTAAATGCTAATTGAGGTACACAATAACATTTATTTGAAACGAACAATAGCCAATGATTGGTTTTTAAAAGATTTAGTGGAAAAAGTGATATTTTTTTATCCAAGATTAAGTGAATGTCTTGGTGCCAATTGATTCCTTCAAAATTCTAGTGGAAGGCATAACATTGGATATAGTTTGGCTATGATCAAATTTGTAATAAGATTTTCACCAAAATTCCAATAGGGTTTTGAGTCTCTTAATTAAATAAGAAAAATAACCTTAAACTATACTAAATAAATGAAAAATATGTCATATTTCGAGGAAGATGAACTTAGTGAATATAATATTTATTTCACATAACTTTTAAGTAGGATAAAAAGTTAATTAAATGCATCATCTTGTTAGATAATCTTTAATCAAAATTTAATTAAATTCAATGGTATATTATTGGATAAATTTTGTTAATATGTGTTTTAGTAGCCGATTTATTATTTGAGCAACATCTTTGAGCTAGCCCAACTTAAAAGGCGGGATAAATAATACCTTAGGGTTACGTGAAAACCAAAATGACGGAGGGCAAAGACATTTTCCTCAACCAAAAGCTTAAACCCTAACACTCAATTCTGTTGATCTAAAGTTCATCTTTGAGCAAAAGCCTGTCCCTGGAAAAATGTCGACAAAGGTTCCTTCCAAAGCTTGGATTAGCATTGTCATCTTCAATGGATCTCTTGATTCTCATCCTAATCCTAAGCTAGCTTCCTTACAGTAATTGTTGAGTACCGCGTGCCCCTGAACGTGCCCTCCTTTTCCCTGCCCTTAGCGACGACTGTCTTTTCTTCGTCTACACCACCTATTTCTCCTTTTCCTTGCCCTCATCCATGACTGTCTTCTCATCGTCTTCGCCACCTATTTCTTGTTAGTCTCCGACTTCATCTATGATATCAGCGTCACCGGGCATTGGTAAAGTGCAGGATCCTGTCACACGGAACAATGGTCTTTCTCTCTGGAAGAGTTAACAGACAATATATTATAGAAGGGCTCTCGTCGGGGATTATGTTCTTGCTCGATGAGGTGGGGATAATTTTGCTGGACTTGACAAATATAGAGCGAGGAATGTCAAGGTCTCCTTTGCGGTGGCGGGGATTTCTTATTTGGCGACCGTTTATAGCATAAGTATGTTATTAGTTTGCATCAAAATTCTATTTTATTTGCGTCAATCCGGGTTTTCAATGGCAGACCTAGATTTTTTAGGTGCATTGTTGTTTTAGTAAAACATCTGTACTGTTATTTTGATTGTATGTTCCAGACCATGAAACTCTTTGTCCCTCACTTCTTATTCGTTGGTCGACCTTCCTCTATACAGAACAAGTAAAAATTAAAGTCAAATGATGAGGCGCGATAAACCTTTTTTTTGTAATTAAAGACCCTTTTGACTTGATAAGCATTAACCCCCTTACAAGATCCGTATCACAATCAAGTTGTTTTTAAGCTGTGACCGAGGGCATCCGTTTTATCAGAGTCGCCTAGGACTTCCATCTGACATTTATCCACCAATGTTGCAGCATCAACACAACCCACTACTTGAAACTATTTGGTCAACTTTATTATAATGGGGGTCAAAGGTACGAGATTTTAACCTTGTGTCATCATCACTGCAAGTGCCTTAACTTGCTTCTAAATTGTAGCCCATTGGACTGCTTAATGGACCTTCTTTGCCTGGGTAGATGATCCCCCTCCACTTGCTAGAATAAAGCTCTTATGTTTGTCCAGGGTCTATGTTATTTTCTTTGAAGGAATCATATGGTTACTTTTTGTATGAATGGAAATACCTTTTTATATGTTGGGAATTTCAGATCTGTATCAGATGGCCAATAAGATTATTCCATTTTTAGTCATCTCCACGACATTCTGTAATTTGGTCTGTTTGGTACTTTTTTCCTTCTTTTTCTTCAGAAGGTCATGCATACAGTATTTTGGATATCTTTTCGAGTGAACGCTATGGCCTTTGAAATTATTTATATTCTATTTATTTCTTGATGGCTCTCGTTAATACGGATTCAATGGAATTGGGCATTTTTATGGCTCAGTTATCATAGTATCGAGGTTGATCACAATTGACATTAATCTGCTTTGATGTCTTTTGTTAATCTGGATTCCATGGAGTTGGACATTTGTATGGCTCAGTTATTATGTAGGTTTTATTATAGGACTGGGGAATTATAAGAATCGAGGAGTGCTGGCCCCATCAGATATTCTCTCAGTTTCTGTAACTGTGTTCAGAGTTTGCTTTTCTGGGGGAAGCCCCACACAGATATATAAGTTCTCACATTTGCCGGAAAGATAGGTACTGTTATTTTGATTTTATGTTCCAACCTGAATAAACCGACTATCTTTTATTTATATGCAAAAGGTAGTTACATTTCCGTAGATAGGCGTCTCTTAACATTCATTGTACATCCTTCTCTTGAGAAATGCTCTTCAATATCGTTCTCTGTAACACGAGTAGAGAGACCAGTAAAATAAAGGGTACTTCCAGGTCATTTCCCCTCCGTTGCCTGATAGGACTACGGGAACTGGATCTTGACCGCATCTGACGAGGTGAAGGTGATGGAGAATACCTTCTGCGGGGCGAATCCGCTATATTTCAAGAGAGACCAGTCACATAAAGGGTATTTGCGGGATTATCTACTTCATCATTTCCCCTCCGTTGCTTGTCAAGACTACAGGAGCTAGATCTTGACCGCGTCCGACGAGGTGAAGGTGATGGAGAATGCCTCGTCGGGGGCGAGTCCGACATATTTCAAGAGAGACCAGTCACATAAAGGGTATTTCCATGATTATCTGCTTCATTATTTCCCCTCCGTTGCCTGACAGGACTACGAGATCTGGATCTTGACCGCATCCGACGAGGTGAAGTATTCTCCTTCGGGGGAGTTTGCCATATTTCAAATCCTCACACGAATAAAACCCTTTCCAGAACAAATTCACCCTCTACACCAAATTGCCAGTGATCTTCAAAGAGTTGGCAATGCGAAGTGCCTATAGTTTCATTGTACATTAGGGCGAGTCCACCATGTTCCAAATCCTCGCACGGATCAAATCCTTTCTAGAACAAATGCACCCTCTACACTCAAATTGCCAGCGATCTTCCAAGAGTTGGCAATGCAAACTGCCTGCACTTTCATTGTACATTAGGGCGAGTCCTCCATGTTTCAAATCCACGAATGGATCAAATCCTTTCCAGAACAAATGCACCCTCTACACTCAAATTTCCAGCGATCTTCAAAGAGTTGGCAATGCAAAATGCCTACACTTTCATTGTACATCATAATGTGTCTATTATGAAGTATTTTTCTTCTGGATTCAGATGTCCTATTCACTGTAGATCAATTTTTCCAAAAACAAAAATCAAAACTACCAACAGCTTCTAAAACTTTCTTCCGCGATCTGATTACCGAAGTGAAAACAGAGCTCTGTTCCCTGATCTGATTGCTGAAGTGAAAACAGAGTTGTGATTCAGCTACTTTGACAAAAAATAAACAAAAATGTTACTGGATTTTACTCGTTCTATATTTGAGAATAATTGTTCATCCAAAATAGCCATGACGATAGCGAAGAAAAAGCCCCCTCACATTTTGTAGTAGTTCAAGTAGCTCAATTCAGAGCCTTAGCCCTATCCCAAAACATAACAACACTAACCTTAAATAGCTCTTTATTTTAATTGAATGCTTAAACATTCTATCTCTAACAATGTTTAGATTCCTCGTGATGTCTTTGTAATTCTTTCATGAAAGACCAATGATATCCTTGCATTCTTCTGTTAAATTTAGAAGATTCCAATAAATAATTTGTTCTCTATTTGAAAAATCTGTTAGATTCTCTTTGTAATTCTTTCATGAAAGACAAATGATATCCTTGCATTCTTCGGTTAAGGATTCCAATAATTTGTTCTCTATTTGAAAAATCTTGTTCTTTGTTTTGTTATTATTGTCTAGGAAAGAGGATTCCAATAATTTGTTTTCTATTTGAAAAATCTTGTTCTTTGTTTTGTTATTATTGTCTAGGAAAAATTACCATACCACTGCCATCCTCAATCACCACTACTCCACCATGCTTGCTACTCCACTAGTTACCTGGTTTCCTTTGGAGATCCATAATTCTTTATTTAATTGCTGGAGATCCATAATTATTTATTCAATACACATGTCTAGGAAAAACCATATATATTTTGTGAAATTACAATCTTGATGTCAGATTTTGTAAGTTTAGGTAAATGTTTGGAGACCCATAATTCCGAAATTAGCTACGTCTCTGTAATTTTGAGGTTTAAAATTCATATCATCAGATCTACACATTACAATTTTTGAGGTCCTTCAAGTGTATCACTTGCTGGCCCACAAAATACTTATAAGTTATAGTCCTTTAATTTACCATATAAATCTGCAAAATAGATGAACCTGTCTTTTTGAAAGTTTGGAATCCTCTTCCTTCAAGGCTTCATGAAACTGGATAGCTGTCATACAATTCAAGAAAAATAATCCCAATATTTCCAAACAAAGTCTCATTTCCCTTTGGCTCGAGAGCATAAAACAATTTATCCTTTTCATCTCTACCTCCAAATATACCTTTGCCACCATTCTTTAATGTAAACAACTTGCTAAAAAGCCACATCATCCTTACGCAACATTTTGATAGATTGAGTCACTTGATTCCTAGCCAGAAAACTACTTGATGAGGGGATTAGGAGGAACATTCCCATACTCATTACAACCAAAGATGTTTATGCCACATTGAATATCCAAAGATCTTATGACAATGTCACATATACTTGGACAACATCTTCTTTGAGCTTGTAATTTTGTCCTACTCTTACATACATGATTTTTTCCATAGAATTTGAAGCATGTGTTTAAAAATTAACCTTTTGTCCATTAATGTAAATGGTTCTCTTATAAGAAAATAAATTATTTATGACAATATATCTATCAGTTGGGTAGTTCCCAAGGTATTTGCTTTCCTTTTCAAAGACCGAGTGACCTATTTTAGCATAGAGGGTTGCTAATTCTTTATCCTATTGATAATGCTCATGCATAAGATAGGAATCTTCTTTCTGTGTGTATGTAACCATATTACCAATTTTCTTAGCTATAAAATCCAATGAGTTGTCCACATAAGCCTTTTCACAACATTTGCTTCCATCCTTTTTATCAATTACATGACTTCCTTTGCCAGCTCCATTGCTATTTGTTAACACTCTTGTCAACTATCCTTTTTGTAGGGAATTTCTTTACAAATTCCTCTAAAAGGTGTTGGACAAGAGACTTAATCAAATGTTTTTTTCCCACTTTGAAGATATTTTTGGTGTTTGTGGGAGTGATTTGTCTCCAGTGAGGAAATTATAGGTCTTTCTTTTTAGCTCAATCGAGCTGCACTTTGTCATCTTCTTGTTGTTCCTATATTTAATCATCTTCCTGATCTTTTGTATGTCATCCCACCTACCAGCCTCTGTGTAGATGTTGAATAGAAGCACATAATAGTTAGAATATGTGGAGTGAAGATTTATAACAAGTTCTACCACACTTTCTCCAAGTTCTACATTGAAATGTATTGCATAGGAAGAAAGCTATACATCCAAGTCAACCAAAATTTTGTTATAGGTCTCTATATAAGGGATCTGACGTGTTGTATTAATTCAGGAATACACCACAGATTTGTAAACAATACATAGACTCGATCGAACTATTTCTTGCATTTGATGTCACAAAGCTAAGGTTGTGTCTAGATCCTCAAGGTCTATTTTCTTTTCAACTCTTTTTTAAGTATCTGAATTCGAAAAAAAATTCTTGAGATAGTGATGGCCTTAGAAATTTAGATCAACAATGCCTAATTATTGGACGCAACTTGCTTAGTTGACCTCATTGTGATTAGATGTCTTGGTTGAAATTATTGTTTATATGTTTGTCCATATTGAATATTGTTATGATATTCTTGATGTGTTGGAATGCATAAACTCCTAATACGCCACAATTTAGATGTAATGCATGTGGAGAAGAATGTGTGTGAAAGCATTTTTGGAACTCTTTTCGATATAAAGGGGAAGTCCAAAGATGGAAAAAATCAGTTGATGACTTGCAAAAAATGGGTGTGAGGAAATCACTATGGACAGAAGTTAAAGGACAAAAAATATTCCTTCCACCTACACCACATACTCTTTCAAAGAAAGAGAAATAGACCCTATGTCATGTTCGTTTCACGTTAAAGGTGCCACATGGTTATAGCTCTAATCCAGAAAATCAGATATCTATGGAAGATATTAAGTTCCATGGTATGAAAGCACATGATTGTTATGTTCTAATGCAACAACTCCTCCTCATGGCTTTGCGTCACGTGTTTCCAATTGTTGTCCGAAAGACGCTTTGTAAGCTTTGTTACTTTTATATGCAAATATGTGTAAAATCAGTTTCAGTAGAGAGTCTTGACAAGTTGGAAAATGATATTGTGGAGACATTGTGCTTTCTTGAAATGTAATTTACTCCATTATTTGATATAATTTTGCATTTGAATGTACATTTGGTATGTGAGCTTCGATATTCTAGCCCAATCACATATAGATGGATGTACCTCTTTGAGAAGTACATGAAACATTACTTTTTATCAAGCACAACAACAAGATGAATTGTTTTGAAAGCTTTTGACATTACATAATTCTATTTTTTTCATTTTGTAGGAACATGAAAGTATATAAGAGTTATGTTAAGAACAAAAATAGGCCTGAAGGATGCGTTGCTGAAAGCTATACTGTGGAGGAATCAATAAAGTACTGTCGAGGATACTTGTAAGGTACGGAAGCTAATGGATCCACACATGGTCAAAATGAAGTGTGGGATGAGGAATTTGAAGAAGTTATCCGTGATGGAAAGCCATTATCTTCTCCAATTCATTCAGAACTGGATGACATTAGTTGGGAACAAGCCCATAGGTGGTTTCTATTTCACACAAACGAAGTTGATCCATGGATAGAATAAGTAACATATTTGGCCTATAATTTTTTGTTTGTTTACTTATTGTTTAAAAAAACATAGATCCATGGATAGATTAACATATTTGACCTTTAAAAATATTTTATTCATATTTTATCAAAACATATTAACCACCATATCTATTGTCCATAATTGTTGAATTAGGATGCACAAAATGGAGGTTTCCAACTCAATCACCCAAATGAAAAAAGATGAAGCTCTATTGCAGAAACTCCACACCCATAATTTTACTATTTGCTTAAAACAATAGGTAACGATATTATTTGTGTTATAAGTGTACTTAAAAATCAATATATGGGAATATTGTCATGTAGCAAATTAAATATTTTTTCAGAGGTTGAATGTATGAATTCTAACTACACTTAAAAATATAAAACTATACAAGTGGAAGGAGATGGAAAGGTGTTTGATACACTTAAATGGCTAGCGCACCCCCAGAAATTCGTGAATAAGTACAAGGGATTCATAATCAATGGTTATAGATACCATACAAAAAGCATAGAGAATGAGAGAATCACCAAAAATAGTGGTGTCTCTATGGAAGCTCAAACAATGATGAGGTCAAGTTCCAAAGATGCAAACCCTGTACTTCAAAACACAACATTTTATGGAGTGGTAGAAGACATAATTAACTTTGACTATTATTGTATGGAGTACACATTGTGCATGTTACTAAAGACTACCTGCACTTAGCAAGAGATGATGGTTATTTTGCTAATGTAGAATGTGAAAGGATGTAAAAGTGATTCAATGGGTCAGAATGTTCAATGATGGGTATGATTGTGAGATTATTTGCCCAACGTGGTCCTACTAAATTGAAAATGGTTTTTTTCTATTTATTGTTTGGGCCAAATATTGTAACAACAGCACTAGTGCATTAGCTATGCTAAAAGGTCACAAAAAATACAGAAATTATTCAAATTTAGGAGAAAAACATATATATTAATGTGCATCCATATGAATCACAACCATTCTACAAAAGAATTTCCATTTAACTTGAGTTTCCCTAGAAATAGATTTGGAGGTTTCCCAACATGAAATTCCTAAATAATATGTTGCCTTGAAGCCAAGTGTGCACCATATTATAGTTAAAATCTCAAGTATTTGGCACCCTTAAACTTGACACTAGTATGAGAATCCTATACCATACTAAGAGCATATTTGTGCTAAGAGAGTTCATCATGCATTTACAACCACATATTTCCTTAAGGAGCGTTTCTGTGCTGCATAACTCTATTTGAAGGACAAATATCCATATCATAAAACAGAGGCAAGCTTGAAATGCTTATTCTATAGCTAGAAGTATTGTTATGACATTGTTCACAACTTTTAAGTACTTTGTTGAAGGACTTAAAAAGGATGTAAAAGTGATTTAGTGGGTCAGAATGTTCAATGATGGGTATTATTGTGAGATTATTTGCCCAGCATGGTCCTACTAAATTGAAAGTGGGTTTTTCCTATTTATTGTTTGGGCCAAATATTGAACAACAACACTAGTGCATTAACTATGCTAAAAGGTCACTTTCTTGTTAATTTGACCATGAATATCTCTTTTACAAAGCAATATATCTTAGCTCTATTTATGTTAGTGGTTTGATAAGAACATTTCTGCAATCTCTTCACTAAATTTCTTAAAGTTTTTACATTTATTCTTTTTGAGAAAAAAGGGCTAACATCTTACCTTGGCTAAGTAAGGATTCTTTAAATAACGTTCTAGCTTGGTTCCTTTTTGTTCAATCTAAGTTTGGAAAAGTGTCAAGAATTTAGGTTGAACAATGTAAGAATCTAGTCTTCTCCAAAAACAATCAAGCCAAATCTTTCATTTTGCAAATTACCTACCAGTTCTGGACATATTCTTTGAGATTTCTATGTTGAAGTTGTTGGATTTAGGTAAGTGATGCAGAATGCACACCTACAGTTCTATTGTTCACCTATTAGACTAGAGAAAATTATAGGCAAACTTGGAAGGGTTGGACATGACTATTCCAGCCATACTCCTATTGGCGTGTAATACATATATTCATAACACATACCTACAATACTATTGTTCACCTATTTGGCTAGTGCATATTGTAGGCAAACTATTAAATGTGGGACCTCACTATCTCATGTTCACACACCAGCACTGAATATGCAACATATTGTGTGCATCCTTAGATATGTTTGAGATTGCAAGCTAATTGTTTAAATAAGTGCATATATAAAACTTCTATATTAGCAAAATAACCATCAATATTCTTTTCTAGCATTTTGGGTTGAATTCAAAATAGTATGCTAAAACGTGTCATTTCAATGTATCGAAATTACGATATATAAATGTGAGATATATATTCTACATCTTTTGGTAATCTTCTTTTCAAATCTGAGCTTTTTTAGGCTACATGTTAATTTTTTGAACTTTGAACTTTGAAGAAATTCCTGAATGGACTTCATAAATACTTGAATGAGTGGACTTTGTAAGGAAGTGGTACCATAAATTGTGTTGTTTCAAATATTTGACTACCATATTTTCACAAAATACAATGTCCTCAATAAATACTTATATGTATATATACTTATGTTTAGGATTATATATGTGTTGGAGCAGTTCCTTTATGTTTCACTATAATCCTGATGCTAACAAGCTTTAGTTGAATTTTTTCATCAATTGTTCATAGAATATGCAAAAGGTTTCATTGTCAAATGTGGACAAAATTACATTTCTCCTGATTTATTTTTTTATTGTTCATGACAAGATAATCATGTTGCAGGAATGAGGTATGCTACAGTCTGTTTCAATTTGTGGATATTTTTTTCCTCCCATTTTTTTACAAGGATGTAGATTTCATTTTCATGTTGATGGTTTTTGCATTTATCTTATCTAGCTCCAAATGCTGGTAATGGAGTGGATCTTGATAAGTAGTCGTTGATACATACTATCAGAGGTTAATGTTACAATATCACTTCCACCTGGTATGAGAAAAAGTTTAATGGTAAGTGACATAAGGAAAAATTATTTAACAGTAGGGTTGAAAGGGAAACCTTATGTCTTATTTCTAAGTCATTTATTTGTGTTTCTTAGTTTTAATTCATATGTTTTTGAGCTTTACAAGATCAATTATTTCACTAATATAATATGCATGGCTTGCATTTCTCAACCGATGCTAGTTACTTGATATGGTTGATATAACATTCAATTATATGCCACTTTTATTTTAAGTCAGAGATTTGATTAATTAAAAGGAAGTTCATATTTTGATTGGTTTACTTGGAGCTTGATTTTAAAAAGTATTGTAAATTCCATGTAGATTTTATTTTTTCAGGGTTCACTCTTTGCACCCGTAAGGTCATATGAGTCCTTGAACCTAGGTATACAACAAGCACATCTTGGGCATTTCTTGTGTATTTGCTATTCTTTATATCATTGATGGATGGTTATTGATGATGTGAAATAGAGGATGGGAAGGTCTTGCCAATTTTATTGACAAAACAAAATAAAATGGAGTGGTAGAATTGTGTTTTAAGGGGTGTGCAAGGAATCAGTACTTGAAAGGTAGAACTTTAAAATGGCAAGCTATCTGAACTGGATCTACAGACATAATAGACTGTGGAAAAAAAAATCATGGTATTGATTAGTCTTCCCGGAAAATAAGCTCTAACTATTAGACCACTGCCCAAATTTAAGTTATCTGCAATGGAAATATTGACTCTAGCTTTATTTGTATTAATAGCGACTTTGGCCATTGTCCTATTCGTTTCCTATGAATGAGTTTGATTTTCAAACTCCAACTAGTTTTTTGTTAAATTAATTAATGCTTTGATGAAAAACTTATAGTTTTCAAAGCTCTTTTCTAAATCTATTTTCTTGAGAAAATTTGTCTTTTTACTTTAGGAACTGTAGATTTCTAATGTGTGACATATGTTATGATATAATTGCCTAGAGAAATAGACAAAAGTGTTGTACAACATAGTGTTTTTTAAATCTAAAGAAACAATATATCCGAATACAAAGTTTATTAATTAAGAACATCTTTTAGAATTCTTTGCTAACTTATGATTATATTTTAATAGAGGATTTTGTGTACATTGATATTGTGTTGTCTCTTTGGTTTGTTTTAGGTAATAATGGTTAATAAGGAATGTGTTCTTGAGCAACAGGCACACATCTTATTATACTATCGACAGGAAACTCCATGGTTTTCAGGAATGGAAAAAAAATGCAGATGTCAGTGGGATATCCAAAGTCCGTGTGGGATGAATTTAATACTAGTGATGATTTTGATTCCTGATCGAATAAAGAATGTTACAAGTCAAATTCAAATAAACAAAAGAAACTCAAGAATGAAGGTGAAGCTATTTCTTTCAGTCCAAGCCAATTTCTTTTATTTGTTAGTTGCTATCATGTTTTGAGTGCGAACTTGTGAAATTCCAAATTCCATGTTGGTTTATGTAAAGGGGATATATATATATATATCGATTGTTCATGGTTTATGGAGATTCGTGTGACATTTGCACAAAAGTTTATATATCATTCAGATGTCTGAACACCAAACAACAACAGCATTGTGATTTTTCTTTCACTCAACCTATAACATATTGCATATGTCTTCATCAATGTTCTTCCTCCATATGTTATCCACTTATGACATTTCCTTTGCAATATTTGGTGCATTTCCTAGTTATAGGTCATTCATAGATTATAAATGTTTTTGGAGTTTCACTTCTAATTAAGTATTCAACTAAACATATTGATTCTCTTATACATAAGTATTTTTCCCTCCACCCAATTTTCATAACTTCCATAACCATTAGGTAGGGGCCTACAAGTTCGATGTTTCTTTTCTTGTTTAGTAAAATATTGTCAAGACTTTAATTTATTGAAAGTTGTAGAATTTACAATTTATGAAGTTTCAAGGTCTAATTTTTAATAGTCTAATTCTTTATAAGGTGCTAGCTCAATGGAAGAGCACCTGCTTTACAAGTAGGAGGTTGGTGGTTCGATTCCATCATGCCCTAACATCCATATGGAATGGCGATGATCAATCTTTGGTGACGGAGGCTCCTTTGACTACAACCAATGAGCTTTGGTGACATTTTTCGACCCTCACCAAAATATGAAATGGTGACGGCCAATCAATTCCACCATATATATGCATCAATAGTAACAACCCTCAAAGGTCTGTAACCATAAATCGTTGTTGTTGATATGAAATGGTGACGGTTGTTGTCCGTCATTATAGTCATTATTTATGATAGACCTTGAATGTCACCACAATACCTATACTTCTGGGACTGTGGCTTTTGGTGACGGTCAACGAACATCACCATATATATGCACCAATAGTGACGACCATGAAAGATCCATCACAATAAATCATTGTTGTTCACATGAAATGGTGACGGTCATTATCCGTCATTATAATCAATATTCGTGATGGACCTTGAATGTCACCATAACACCTATACTTTTGGCGATGCCACCTTTAGTGACATTTAGTTTTTGGTGACGGAGACTATGGTCTATCACCATTTCTCATATGAAATGGTGAAGGTCGATATCCTTCATTATAAATCATTATTAGTGACAAACTTTGAATGTCACTACAACACCTATGCTTTTGGTGACACCACCTTTGGTGACATTCAGTTATTTGTGACAGAAGCTATGGTCTATCACCATTTCTCATATGAAATGGTGATGGTTGCTATCCATCATTATAAATCATTACTGGTGATGGACGTTGAATGTCCCTACAACACATATACTTTTAGCGACGCCACCTTTGGTGACGTTCAGTTTTTGGAGACGAAGGTTCTTTTGACCATCACCAATGAGCTTATGGTAACTTTTTTTGCCCCTCACCAATGTCCTTTTTTCTTGTAGTGTTTGTTTGTCAAGAAGGTTGGAAAAACAGTTGTATGTCTTGTGGTATATGTAGATGATTTTTTGATGACATGGAACAGTGAGAGCTACATGGCATCCATAAATAAGGAATTAAGGAAAGGTTTTGAAATGACTGATTTGGGCTATCTTCATTACTATCTTGGTATTGAAAGCTCAACATCCAAAGTCCATATACCTTTCTCAAAAGAAGTACATTGGAGATATGTTGAATAGATTTGGCATGACTGGATGCAATCCTCTGACTACTTCAATGGAACAAAACTTAAAGCTCACATCTATTGAAGGAAAAGAATTTTAGGATGCAACCAAGTATAGATAACTTGTAGGAAGTCTCAACTACCTAACTACTACCAGACTAGACATTTCATTTGCTATTGGAATCCTCTCCAGGTTTATGTAAAATCCTTGTGAGGGACATTGGTCTACTACAAAAAGAGCTCTAAAGTACTTGAAGGGAACTCAAGACTTTGGAATCAAGTATACACAAGTGGGCGACTTCAGCTTGATTGGATACTCTGATTCAGAATTCGATGGAGACAATGAAATCGGGGTATCTACTTGGAGTTATGCTATGAGTCCTAGATCAGGAGTTGTTTCTTGGAGGTCATGCAAACAATCAGTTCCAGTAGATTCCACAACAGATGCAAAATATGTGGTAGTAGTTGAGGCAATAAAAGAAATTGTGTGGCTCAGGAAAATTTTGGAAGATTTCTAGGTAAAACAAGTACAATCGACTCCACTCATGATTGACAATACCTTGGCAATAAAGTTCGCCAAAAAACTAAAGTTCCATGATCAAACAAATCACATCAATACAAAATATCATCTGATTCGACATCATGTTGAGGCCAAAACAATCCATCGTCACCATTATTCCACTAATGAGCACATTGAAGACATCTTCACTAAAGTGCTTGGAAGAGAAAAGCTTGAAATATTCAGAACAATCCTTGGACTCACCAACATCCCTTCAGATTAAGGGGGGAATGTTGACACCTAATCATAGGGTTTGGGTGAGCAACTGTCATTAGTGTAAATAAATAATAGAGGAAATGGAGAGTCATCGAGAGATGAATTGAACAGTCACTCCCTCTTGTATATAATAATGAACAACCTAAATGAATAACACAATTACATTTGAGGAGTTACCTCCTAGCTTGATATATTCCATAGGCATTACCACTTCAACCCCATAGACAAGCCTAAAAGTGGTTTTTCCAGTTAACTTCTTGCATGTCATTCGATAAGCCCGGAGCATTGTAGGTATGCGTAGGTCCCAATCACATCGTTGAGCATTACAAACCTTAGTCAATGCATTCTCGAGCACTTTACTGAACACTTCCACTGTCTCATTAGCCTACAGGTGATAAGATGTGCACTTCCAGTGATATACTTGAAATTCCTCCATTAGCGCGCTAATCATCTCGTTCAGGAAGTGCGTACTGCGATCACTCATCAAAATCTTTGCACAGACAAATCGCATCAATACATGCTCAAATAGGAACTTCGCAACAGTCACGCCCGTGCAATCCTTCACAAGTTATGCCTCTACCCAACGAGTCAAATACTCAGTGAACAAAGTTGGGAAATGATCATGTACACAAGCATCATTTAGTTTTCTGAGATCCACGCATATCCTTATTTCATATTTTTGCTTCTTCTCCTGTACCACCATAGGGCTTACTTAGTCAGATTCTTCCACAAGCTCAATGATGTCTTCCGCGAGCATCTTGTTTAGCTATAAGTGGACCTCTTCCTTATATTTTGGATTGAGATGGTAAGGCCTTTGCTTAACCGGCTCCACATTGGGCTTCAATGTGATTTTTATCATACCTAGGTCCTCGATTATCCCTTTCAGATCTATAAACTTGGTAGGGAATAAATCCTGGTATTCACGGAGTAATTTAGTGACCTTATCCACCATTGCGTCATCCTAGTAATCTCCAATCTTAGTGAATTTGTGCTCTGCCTCAGTACCAATGTTTACTTGTTTCATTTGCAATGACCCAATTATATCAGGGTTCTCAACCTACAGTCCTTCAACCTCGCAGTGACCTTCCGTTTCAGGGATGTTAATCTTTTGTGAATCCTCGTCCTCTTCTTTAGCAGTTACATTATAACATTCTAGCATGTGACTCAACTGAGCAGCCCATTCAGGTTGAATCAAGTCTAAAGGATCTTGCGATATCTTAAAGATTGCTACTTTCACCTCTGGTACCTCCCTTTCAAATGCATCCAAAAACTTATTTATATCATTCAAGCCATCATAAGTGGGCATATTTCTTACTTATGATGTCACACATTGTAGCGACTAGGTCATCATGTTATAGCTCACCGTAGTTACTTCATGTAACCAATTCTGCTAGTGCCTTAGTTCTTCATCAGAGTCCAAGGTGCATGAACTCTAGAGATCCCATGTAATTCGTCCATTTGTTGTTGGATTCACCCAATATTGGTATCGCACTGTTATCTTATACATATTGTCCAAATCGTCATCGCTCTCATAATCGTAGACTGGTTCGGTATAGCGTGATCCCTCCGTAGGGTCGAGGGGTACTATTACACCAAGCAATTTCTCCTCAAATATCATCTTTCACTTCTTTAGATTGATTACCCCGTTCATATCAGTAGCCTAATCAATTGCAAGGAGCGCAAGGTATGGGTTGTTGTCATCCATGATTTCTATTACCTCAAAATCAGTCAGTGCGCTCGCACCTTGAATATCCACAGTCAACCCCTGCAGCTGCCGTATAGGGATGATCCTCTGTTGATTCGCCATCCTTAGCTGAATCAGAGACTATTGCAGTGCGGGTCTCCCCATCCATTCCCAAGTCTGTTTAGGTAGGACCTTCGCATCTGACCCCAAGTCCAAAATAACCTGATCCATCTCATACTCTCCTATCTGTGCAGTTAGTCTCATCTCTCATCCCCTCCTTGTTTTATGCTTACCTATCTTTTGTACTACGTGCGGCTCAATCAGAGTGTTTTCAGCACATCTATATATGAGATTCTACAACCCCTTCACAGCCTTGCTATCGTGTAGTAGCTTCATGTAGGTCTCCAAGAAGGTTGTAAGTATAGAAGGGTCCATCTCCTGATCAGGCTTATCCTTACTTCTTGAGGTGGAGACCTCAGTGAAGCTCTTCTTCACTTCCATGAAGGTTTCATGTGTGTGCTCCAAATCAAACTCAATTTCCTTTGTTGAAGCTTTGTGAATCCACATACCATCTTATGGTAGTTTCCGCTTGTCATTCTATTGCAACTCCACTTCGGAGAACTATATTCATGTTTGTATCTTCTTCGTGTTGCTCAAACCTCATCATCTATAGGTTCTGAGTAGGCTGTGGTGGTAGCGACCCTTTGTCATGTATCCTTCCTATCAGCATAGCACAATTTTCTATTTCATGATGAAACAAGGTGCAATACTTTCATGACGGATGTGTTGGGTTTGTACAATTGCGGGTATAATGTCTTGATCCTTTGCAATTGTAGAAGATCAACTGTCCCTGACCTCTGCAAGGTCCTCCTCTGCGTTGGCCTCGTCCGCACCCTTGAAATCCTGTCTGCACAATCCCTCCGCTCTGGTCAAGGGGCCGCGTTTCGGCTTGAATCCTGTGGGCAAGAGTTTTATCCATCATTAGTTCATAAATTTTGCAAGTACTCTTATCATGCCCTATCGACCTTCCAAAATTGTAGAATAGTTGTTGTGGTGTCTGCACAAACTTCTGCAACAATTATCTATGGCATGTTTTCCTACTACCTAACAAATTGCGCACCACAATGCAAGCCTTACGCTTGGTCCTGCTTGAGCTTCTAGCGTCAAAGGCATTGGTCCTGCTCTTGTAAGGTAGTTCGTAAAGACCGGACAATGGTCTTTGTTAGGTCCTTGACTCTTGCATTTTAGACATCATACGTCTTCGTGCACCTCTCGTCGAATTGTTTTGTCTTGCTTCAGGCTTTGCATCTCAAGGCAAATATTTTTCAACTGTGCATGGATCTGCTGAACTCCAAGATTTGGATCTTCCATTGGTGTTTCATGTAGCCTTGTTGCAATATCCAAGGCCTCTGCCTGAGTTGTTATCTTATATTGTGACAGTGCAACCCTTAAGTCAGGTAGGAGCGAAGCGATGAACCAATCGCGATGTTGTCCGTCTGTTAGGTTCATGTTAGCTTCGCAAATTGTATACTTCAACCTCTGATTGAGTTCCCAAGGTGTCTCTCCTAGTTTCATTGTGATTTATTTGAATCCTACATTAGATTGTGCTTTAGATTTAGGCCTACTGAATTCTCTATTCAGTGTTGTCTAGATGTCTGCCACTCCAGCGTTCGGGTTATCATTAGCGTACTTGATATACTAGGTTAGCGCGCAATCCTATAGAGCACTAACCAATGCCACCTTCTTTATATTGTCATTTGTAATGCCTTGAACTTCCCATGCAACTTTTACAACGAACCAAAATTGGTTTGGGTCCTCATTCCCCAAGCCTTTGAACAAAGGTAGCTTCATTGAATTCGCCATACTAAACTGCAATGGAGGTGGAGGTGGTATTTGCGGGAATCTTTGCCTTATTAACTGAATAGCACTTCGCAGAGAAACTTGCACTATTCCATCTTCATCACCTTGCGGAGGTGAAATCAACAAACTATATTCAAGATCCTTTTTTCCTTTGTTTCTGTAAGTTTTTCCATTTCGCGTAGCCCCAAACATCAAGGTAGCTGCATAACCCGTTTCTTGCACAATAACATTTTAATCTAGGTATTCAAAGATTTCACGTACATATCTCACGATACTTTGAAAAAAAGTCGCTCCGCCTTGTTGTAGTTGACTGAGGTGTCGACCGCAAATTTAGTTACAAATCCTCCTATGATGCGATCGAGCCAATGATCAACAACACGGGTGATCTTATCCTCCAATGCTTCCACCCTCCACACTAGCTCCAGGGTTCACACAATAGGGTTGTCAAGTTTCCACCTTCCCTGGCTGTCTGCTAGCTTCATGATCCACTCGTATAGCTCAATCGAAAAGGAGAAAAAAATGATCTCGTGGATCTCTGTATACAGGTACCTGTCCAACCACTATTCCTTTATTAGTTATGGGCTCTTGTTCTCTTGTGCTGCAAATTCGTTGATCTTTCTATCCAACCAGTCTTCAATATCTTTCTCAGATGGATTCAAGTGATATGACATCACACATCTCTTATGTAGATTTCGGTCCCATCAACGGAACCATTTGTTGGCTTGAGGGGGCCTAACCGAGGTTTAGCGTTAGTTAGCCAAACAAATTCCAACATTACTGGCCATTTGGACATCATCCTGCCCAGCGTAGACCAAAGTCTGACTTGAAGTAGTATGGGGAGATGTTGGAACCATGTTTCCACAGTCTGAGATGGTCGTGATGTCATTTCGATTCCCTTTATTCATGCCTTCATGCAGGTCGCTTCGCTCTATGGCTTGCCAGTCGAGCCCTCTATTTCGTTCTTCAATACCTTCATGAAAGGGTTCAATTGTCCTTCACGCAACCCTAACCCTTGATTTAGACCCTTTCGCACTGCCAAGGCAGCATACCATGCAGATCCCTAAACTAGTCCAAGTGATTTACTTATCTTATTAGTTACTCATGCTTAGCACCGCGTTAACATATATTCTTATATGCATTCAGTTATCCAACATAATCATACACGTTCACGCATTACGTAAGCATTACAAAGAAAATTCATACATAAATTGATAAGATGCATTAATCAGAACAAAGACACAAAAATTGCAGGATACTTCTCATTATTAATCTCTTCCAAGTGATTACAGACTATATTCACCCTGCGCACACAGCTGTAGGGGTCCGCACACTTAGCTGCAGACTTCCACCCTAGGCCTCTGCGCACTCAGCTACAGAGCCTCTACCTACGCTACGACCTGAAAACTTAGACTTCTTACTTTAGAGCTACCGGACTCTCTTACATTATGTGTCTCTAAAACTACTTAAAGCTTAGCTCTTTTTATACAATCCCATGGTCCGTGGACCATGGGTAGATGTCTTACAAGCATCTTTACTTTACAAAACTAAGGGAGGAAAACCCTTTATGACTTATAAAACCTACGCACTCCTCAACCACAAAATGTAGTCCTTACAAGCTTCTTACAAAATTTGGCCAAAATATGGGCTTTTAGTCCCAAAATTTCCCTTTGGGGGATCTGGTTCCCAACAAAAATAAACATCATTTGAGTTTGAGTAAAATACTTAGTCGAATACTACAGGGGTTCTAGATGTCCATACGTTCCCTAACCTATACAACAAGTTTCTTGCCCAAAACATTAATTCAACTCCATGCAACCTTACACTGCTTCTTGGAACACTTCATAGTTTAATACATTGACTACAAATTCTATATTGTCCATCTAAGTAAGGTAAACCTTTTTGGTACTTATCCTTCTTTTCTTTCGAAATTTATTCAAACTACTCCTCTTGTTTTCCATAGAAACAATCATCTATGAAGCCGAATTGCATAAAATTTTTTACAGCAGTCAATTGCAAAAAATAACTCACAATCTTTTTTATGAGGAAAAAAATTTGGCGCAAATCACATGATAATATATTTGTCGACGCGTTTCAAACCAACGAGTGTGGTTCATCGTCATGACAAGTTGAAGAATCAGATCATGGCTACATGTTAAATAGGGATAGCAGACCTTTCAATGGCTAGGTTTGACTGAAAAACTACTATATTAGACTAAACTAGACCAATGACTATAATTGACCAAGCAACGACTAGATTTGACTAGTTAAATTAACTTGTGGCAATTTTTTAGAACAATACATAAAAATACTTATATTTTCAAGATCAGTTAGGTTCCCATGAGTTGGGGTTGTCCCAAAAAGTCATCACGGAAAAGAGCATGCTCCTCCCAACCAATGAGCATGGTAATGCCACCATAGCTGCCCCCAAGCTGATTTCCCCTCCACGACAATCTTTCTTAGATAGTGGCCACCAAGGTCTATCGGGGCTTATGTGACCTCACCAGGTCCAACCGAGAATATTGGGTGTCTATGAGGGCTTATCTAACCTCACGAGGTCCAACCCAATATTTTTTTGTTTTCACAAACACGAAGTCTGAGAAAAAATTCCACTGGCTGCATCCAACTGAAGAATTTCTCTATGACAACAACATGCCTTACCTCAACAAAATCTTCTGTGAATATAAATTTCTCCTCTCTTCTTTTATTGATTACCTAGAGTTTGCTCCCTACACTCCTCTCTCTTACTTTCCCATACTAAAATATTTATCACTAAAAAGAAGGGTGATTATCCCTTAATTGCATATATAACAAGTAACTTCATTTAGCGTTTACCTTTCCTTAAATTCTTTCGCTAAACATAACTAATCTTACTAATTTAATTAGAATAAAATAAACATTTATATCTAAAATTACGTCAGACTTTCTATTAAATATTTACTTTTTCAGTGAAAGGTGTTACAGTTGGTTTGTGCAAAACTTATCGGTATATCACCAATGAATAGAAGCTGAAGTTGTTTACCTTCACGTTGTCTCCTATAAATCCCTATTTCTATTCCCGTTATATGCCAGAAAATTTTGGTCTATTCAGAGTTTGTCTTATATGAATTTTTACCAGGATAACCTCTCAGCCCTTGTGCCAGATATTGGCATTCCATAAGCATTACTCTCAGGGACAACGTCTTTGGAATGCATAAAAGTAGATACCATCACTGGCAGAGGGGCAATGGGAATCGTGTACGACAGCATCATGCCCCATGAAGTTCAAGTAAAGAAACGTATTGGTATTGATCCTTTTCAAATAATTATGGCTTCTCTGCAGAAATCCAGAACTTGGCAGTATCCCCCATTGCTACGTCATTAGATTGCTGCTATTTTGTTTCAACCATGACAATGATATTCGGGTCAACGATTACTTGCCTAATGGAAACTGCCCGCTTATCATTCATCCCAACGAGAAATCGAACAACATTCTTGACAACTCCAGTTTTGAAGCCCATGCTGCAGATTTCGGCCCGTCCAAGTTTTTGTTCGATTCCTATACGTAGGAATGCATGTCTGCCGTTGCAGTATCCTATGGTTAGCTTCCTCCATGTAAATTGTCGTCGTTCTTTTATCATTCTGTATCTTAATTTTATGGGCTGTACGGCAAAGATAACGGAGCCAGGGAAGAATCTAGGGTTTAGGTTGATAAATTTTGGCAGCACACCTATGCTTAACGACATCACATGAAAAAGCCAGATATAGGCAAAAGCACTACATGAAGAAGTCGCTTATCATGCTACCCGTGACCCCACTGGTGTATATCACCTCGTGTGGGCGTAATTCAATTATCCATAAAGCCTGTTCAGAGAAAATGAATGATGGCCTGCGCAGCCTGGGAGAATCAATTTTATTTCAGGGTGACATTAGGGTACTTTGCATGATTCATAAAGCTTTTAGAGTACAGTTGCATCCGTTCAAGTGGCACTCAAAAGATATTTTTCTTATTGTTCAAACGTCAATATGGAAAAATAAATAATAATGTACAACAACAAAAACCCTAAGTCTAACAGAGACTTAGAATAACAAGGGAGGCTGCATGGCAGCTAGTCCCTGCCTTGAGCACGAAGTATAGTCCCTGCCTTGAGCACGAAGTATAAGAAGTATCTAGAGTCTCTCAGGTCACGTAAAACAACAGTATATGTTGCATTTTATACTGAAAAAAATCATAAACTAGCAAAATAGTACCAAAGTAAAATGTTAAAAAGCTATATAAATACATTTCACAAACTCGTCTTCTTTGGGAGCCTAGCAAAACAATACCCAAGTAAAATGTTAAAAAGCTATATAAATATATTTCACAAACTCATTTCTTTGGGAGCCTCGCAAAACAATACCCAAATAAATTGTTAAAAATCTATATAGATACATTTCATAAACTCGTATTGATACATTTCATACTTTCATAAACTCGTATAGATACATTTCATAAACTCGGATGCTTTGGGAGCGTTGAAAAAGCTAGCCAAGTAAAATGTTAAAAAGCTATATAGATACATTTCATAAACGCATATGCTTTGGGAGCCTTGCAATATCAAAGTGAAATGTTAAAAAGTTGACAAGACTAGCTAACATTCAATGATAGTCCTATTTTTATCCTACTAAGAGTTGTCATGGGTCCGTAATAACTAGCATAAGTAACGCTGGTTCTTGTACTCCATTCTAATTATTTCCAACGGGATCTTAATGTTATGTAATTGAATCAGTAAAGAAGTGCGTAAATCAAACACCAATGTTTGTGTGGATTTTCACTACGCTCAATCCTACTCAGAGAACATATACCAGTAGTTGAAAATGATATCTAGAATTGACATTTACAGTGGATATGTTGTTGACTTGATATGCCAAGCACTGGAAGTTAGATGGTTCAACATCTTCCATTAGGAACTAAGATTTCGCTGGACCTCTCAATTTTTTCATGCTTTTTCTTAGACCATTTGCACCAAGAGATAATTAACATGAAAATCATAGTCTGGACCTTTTGCACCCCAACAATAATCAATATGAGAATCATAGTTTAGATTTGGATATATTGGTGAATTTCGAATGTCACCAGTTGTATATAAAAGTTGGCTCCCATTGCTGCAAATTAGAGCATGAAAAGCAGACACTCCCATTGCTACAAATTACAGCATGAAATGTAGACATTTTGATTCCAATAGACTGAAGCATAGGAATTGTTTCTGGAACTGTTAATGCAATAGATAAAATGAATCTAGGAGATGAAAAGTTGCAAGCACAATGAACTACATTCATAATCTCTTGGATAATAATAACTTGTCTACTAACAAGGGCATCCACTGCAATCACAAATATACACTTTCTTCTCCTAAGAAGTAGTTTCCCCAAAGAACCTAAGCTATGGAGCAAGCGCAAATGTATCACGTAAAAATAGACTCTATCATCCACATATCATTAACAAAACTATATAATCTCTGGTCTTGGCATGCTTCAAGACTAAATGTTCAAGTTATGAAGTGTTTCTTCATAATAGTTATAGGTAGAAATTGCATGGAGAAGGTTTGAATCTGTTGCTATACTCGCACACTATGGGGTACCACTCACTATCTAACTAAGCATTCTTGCATGAAGCACTCGGTGGGGACATAAGTAAGAAGGTAAGTGAGGGGGTAAATTGGAATGTCACCAGCTGTATATAAAAGTTGGCTCCCATTGCTACAAATTAGAGCATGAAAAACAGACGCTCCCTGTTGGAACTACTACACACCTACATGTAGACTCTTAGTTAGAGCATGGGACTACATGCAAGATTCCCTTTGCATGATTTACTCCTTGATTTGCTCCTTCTTTAACTCCGCAACTAGTTAGTTCTTTTGCATGGTTTACTCCCTGATTTGCTCCTTCTTTCACTCCACAACTGGCTAGTTCTCTTCGGAACTTGTTGTAGGTGTTGAGTCTTCTCATTGATCACCACTATGGTGCATTACCTTGGCATCTTCACCCAGTCACGCTATATCATGAGCATTGTAACCTATTTTCTAATGAACCATTCTTTTGTTCTTTTGATTTTATTTTAGTGTTTCTGCTCTGCAACGCTGTGTGTTAAACCTTTGCTAGCTAAACTCATTTGTGCAGGTTTTCTAACACATTTACATGGTATCAGAGCTCACAGGTTGCTAGATAAAAAGTGCACCAATACATTATTTTGCAGGTATTACAGCTTGGAGATTGAAGATCAACAGAAAAATGGAGTTTCCCAAAGCATCGATCCTAACACCGTACAACTATCACGAATGGAAGGACCAAATGGCTCGATACCTTCATCATAAAGGGTTGTACAGGATTACCATGGCTATAGAAGTTGAACCCACTTCAACCACAGAGAAATCCAAGTACTTCAACCGTATGGATGAGGCCCACGGATCCATATGCATGTGCATCTCTCCAGAGTTGCAATTTCATCTATCTGCCTGCAATACTCCCAATGAGATTTGGAAAAAGGTTGAAGATCTCAATGGGAAACAGGAAGAGATGAAAGGACATCTGCTTGAAGTGGAGCTGTTGTCATTGGATCCACAGAACTTTGACAGAATTCAAGACTTCTTCACCAAATATAATGATCTATTGTTGCAACTCAAGGGTTGTGGAATTGACAAATCCAAGGAGGAGAGTAGCCAAGTTCTCTCTATTATGTCAAAGCTTGGACCAGAATACTCTATCCTTGTGTCTACATTTCACTGAGTAAGGCTCGCAATAGGTAAATCCTACACTATGCCTTCTCTCAAAGAATTTATGGAGTCCCTTATTTTTGAGCAAGATAAACTCATTGGCATGGGGAAAATCAAACCTCCAAAAGTGCATGCACTTGCTATGCATGATGGCAACCACAATAAAAATCATAGATTTGATTCAAATCAGAAAAATCAGCAGCAAAAAGACAAGGGAAAAGCACATTCCCATCCAAAGAGGGAAGGGTACACCAAGCCCTTCAATGACTCCTCTGGCTCGAGAAATGAGAAAGGAAAAAAAGGAAACAGATGCACCTACTGTCAAAGAGGATTCCATCCAGAATCCTCTTCCATGAAGAAACAAATTGACCAAATGGCAAAAATCCTTTAGAAGCACAACCTTGGGGACCACATCCCTCAGGGCGCCAAGAAGAAAACTGAGGATCTGCCACATGGGAAAGGTAACAATTTTCATGCTTTAGTTGCAATTAATTCTTCCCCTGATGCATGGATTATAGATTCTGGTGCATCACATCATATGGCTGCTACAAAGGAAGTCCATTCCTCTTTCGATGCATGCAAAGGACCTCCCATCCTCATGGGAGATTACTCACCTGTTGAGGTCACCAGAAAAGGTAGAGTGGAACTTTTACACGGAAGCTTTGAAGACGTGCTTCATGTTCCAAAACTTTCGGTAATCCTGCTTTCAGTTTATCAGATCACTCATTCCGGCACCGGAAAGAGAGTGGAATTCACTCCAGATGTAGTGAACATATATGACCTACATAACAACTCCAAAATTGCAACTGGTGAGGTAAATAAAGGATCCAGACTGTATACATTTTCTGAATTTATTGAACCTAAATCCTCCTTATTGGTTACACATGCTGATGATAGTAGTAGGCTTTGGCATGAGAGGTTTGGTCACTTAAATTACAGGTATATGCAACAGCTAAGTAAGAATGAAATGGTGGAAGGCTTGCCAAATATCAGTTTCTCCAAAGGAGTTTTTGAAGGGTGTGTCCTTGGCAACATTGTAGAGAAAAGTTTGACACCGGTAAGACTCACAGAGCATCCTCTCCTCTAGATCTAATCCATAGTGATCTCATGGGGCCTTTTCCTCATCCTTCCATCAACAAAGCAAGGTATGTGCTTACATTTATTGATGATTTCTCACGGTATACTTGGGTGTATCTTCTCAGGGCCAAATCTGATGTTTTTGTGCACTTTGAAGATTTCAAAGCACTAGTTGGGACACAGTCAGAGAGAAAGATCAAAGCCCTCGGTACAGACAGTGGGGGAGAATATGTTAACAAAGCACTTTAGAACCTTTGCCTTCAGTCCAACATACAGTTGCAGTATATAGTTCCATACATTTCGCAGCAGAACGGAGTTGCTGAGAGAAATAACCGATCTCTCAAAGGGATGGCTTCTTGCATGCTGCATGCTACATCACTGCCTCATAAGCTATGGGCCGAAGCACTTAATTGTGCTAACTACATCCAGAACAGATCTCCTCATAGGTCTGTCAAGGATCAGACCCCCTTTGAGGCTTGGAGCGGCACTAAACCGAAGGTCACCCACTTCCGTCTTTTCAGCTCTAGAGCATGGGCCAGGATCCCCTCTGAAAAGAGGAAAGCTCTTGATCCACAGAGCATTGAGTGCATCTTTGTTGGATACCCTAATGGTGTGAAGGGATACCGACTCCTAATTTCCTCTACAGATAAGCTCATCATTGAGCGAAGTGTCAAATTTGAGGAAAGTCTCTCGCATGCACCTCAATTTCCGCATGCAGACACCTTTTATGTACCTCATGTTGAAGATGATGACTCAGTACACTCAGATGCAGATACAGAGCATGTAGACACCACGGTAGAGCATGCAGATGCAGAGACAGAGTCTTCAGATATAAATCTACTGCATGCATATGATGATCCACATCCAAGCCCAGATTGGGCTTCCAGTAGTGAATCATATTCCCTTGCCATAAATGAGGGAACAAGCAGCTTACATGAGATATATGAACAAGACCACCCAGCTGCTAGAAATGTTCTTGTGGGGGATAATTTTGATCTGTAGAGGACTAGCTCAGAGTTTATTGAGCCTCATGTTGTCCTCACTACCACTAAACCATTGCCATCCTGGCATTGTCATTTGGTTCAGTCTTCTGATCCATAGTCTTATGCTGAGGCTGCTGGGCATCCATCTTGGGAGTTCGCCATGGAGGAGGAATATAACTCCCTCCTCGAGAACCAGACCTAGGATCTGGTCCCCTTTCCTTCACGAAGGAAACTTGTCCAATGCAAATGGGTCTATAGGACCAAGAGTGCTGCAGATGGGCAACTCACCAGACGTAAAGCGAGGCTAGTAGCTAAAGGCTTCCAAAAAGTGCATGGCATTGATTATGACGAGACCTTTGCTCCAGTAGCAAAGATGGATTCCATACGCCTTACACTTGCCATTGCGGCTGCTTAGGGATGGGATGTACATCAGAAGGATGTGAAGAATGTCTTTCTTCATGGAGACCTATCAGAAGAGATTTACATGGAGCAGCCACATGGTTTCATTCAGGATTCATCTTTGGTCTGTAGACTGAAGAAATCTCTCTACGGCCTTAAGCAGGCCCCGAGAGCTTGGTATGCGAAGATGGATTCTTTTGTCTTATCACAAAATTTTGAAAGATGTAAGTCTGATCCGAATGTTTACATGCTCAGGACACATGATTCTCTTCTTATCTTAGTTTTGTATGTGGATGATCTCCTAATCACTGGTAGCTCGGCTTCAGCCATTGCTACAGTCAAGAGGGCCTTGCATGATAGGTTCTTGATGATGGACATGGGTCCATTACACTTTTTTCTTGGTCTTGAGATTAGGCAGGATGCCACAGGCATCAAACTCTCTTAGGCTAAGTATGCATGGGATCTCCTCAAGAGATTTCACATGACAGACTGCAAGCCAACACCGACTCCTTTTCTGTCTGGGGTCCGCCTTGAGGTTGGAGGTGACACTCCATTAGTTGACAACACTCTCTACCAATAGCTACTGGGGAGCTTATTGTACCTCATCCACTCCAAACCAGATCTCTCATATGCAGTAGGGGAAATTTCCAGATACATGTAGGAGCCGCATGAGCTACACTGGAACGCTGCCAAGCACATCCTCCGATATGTGTAGGGCACCATCACCTTCAGGATTCACTATGCAGCAGGCATTGCATTGAATCTCCTTGGCTTCACAGATTCTGATTGGGCGGGAGATAACATTGATCACAAGTCCACCTCCGGATATTCACTCAGTCTAGGATCTGGCCCTATCTGTTGGTCGAGTAAGAAGCAGGTTGTTATTGCCCTCTCTTCAGCGGAGGCCGAGTACAAAGGAGTAGTCAACATCACCATTCAGGCTCTGTGGCTACAACACTTTCTCACTAAGTTGGGCGTCTAGTTCCACCAGCCCATTGTCATCTGGTGTGACAACCAGAGCACTCTCAAATTTTGCAGGGATCCAGTACAACAGCAGCGGATGAAGCACATAGAGATCCATATTCACTACATCAAAGACTTAGCACATGATCAGGTCATTGATTTGTAGTTCTGTCTTTCCGCAGAACAAACTACAAACATCTTCACCAAGACATTCACTGAGCATAAGTTTCGCTCTCTGTGCGATCATCTTGGAGTGAAGGACAGAGTTGCTTAGCAACTATCTTTTCTTCCTCTTTTCTTTTGATTACATTGTATTTTGAGGGGGGTTTTTCCCATGAGGTTTTCCCTCTTTCCTCAATTTTAGTACAAGTTGCACTGTATTTTGGGTGACCTTTGGCCTTAGTTGCCAAGACCCATTTTCTATTTTTCCCCATAGTGGTGTTCAGGGGGGGTGTTAGAACGACTACACACCTACATGTGGACTATTAGTTAGAGCATGGGACTACATGCAAGATTCCTTTTGCATGATTTACTCCTTGATTTGCTCCTTCTTTAACTCTGCAACTGGTTAGTCCTTCTGCATGATTTACTCCCTGATTTGCTCCTTCTTTCATTCCGCAACTGGCTAGTTCTCTCTAGAACCTGTTGTAGGTGTTGAGTCTTCTCATTGATCACCACTATGGTGCATTACCGTGGGATCTTTACCCAGTCATTCTATATCATGAGAATTGTAACCTATTTTCTAATGAACCATTCTTTTTTTCTTTTGATTTTCCTTTAGTGTTTCTGCTCTGCAAAGCTGGGTGTTCAACCTTTACTAGCTAGATTCATCTGTGCAGGTTTTCTAACACATCTACACTCCCATTGCTACAAATTAGAGCATGAAATGCAGACACTTTGATTCCAATAGACTAAAGCATAGGAATTGTTTCTGGAACTGTTAATGCAATATATAAAATGAATCTAGGAGATGAAAAGTTGCGAGCACAATGAACTACATTCATAATCTCTTCGATAATAATAGCTTGTCTGCTAATGGCACCCACTGCAATCACAAATAGACACTCTCTTCTCCTGAGAAGTAGTTTCCCCAAAGAACCTAAGCTATGGAGCAAGAGAAAATGTATCACGTAAAAATAGACTTTATCATCCACATATCATTAACAAAACTATATAATCTCTTATCTCTGCATGCTTCAAGACTAAATGTTCAAGTTATGAAGTGTTTCTCCATTATTGATAGGTAGAAATTGCATGGAGAAGGTTTGAATGTGCTACTATACTCGCACACTATGGGGTACCACTCACTATCTAACTAAGCATTCTTGCGTGAAGCACTCGGTGGGGACATAAGTAAGAAGGTAAGTGAGGGGGTAAATATCGGTTAGTTAAGCAGGTGGGTTGATAGTGGTAACAATGAAGGCTAATAGCCATACTAAAGGTAAATAGTACTAGTAGCATAAGCTAGTTCCAGGTGCATAACCAGAATCAATGGCTTATCTTGATCTAGCCGATTCAGTAGTTCTATACCCCAGGGTTTTTCCGAATTATCCTGTCTCATATCTAGATCTAGGCTCATATCCATACAAAACATAGCTTCTAGCATGAGGAATTAGAGATCCAACAACATACCCACTAGAATCAAAACAAGCATACCTTCTATTAGATCGATAATAAGCAGGAAAAGCAATGGTAGCAGAGGTGGACCCAGAACTACCTATAACAGCTTAAGAACTAGTAGCTTAGGCATACATAAGCAAGGCTATACTTTAGAAAGGTGTACAAGTCCCAATCCTAGCAGTAAGTTAATATTCTCTATAAATACTAATGTAGGTTTTGTGCCTAACCCGCATGTGCTCTATCGCTCTCACTACCGTATGTTAAGCCCACCTAACTAAAGGAAGGATATACTTCAGGTTACTAGTCTCGTCTCACAATAAAAACACCCCCCTAAAGAAGTGGTCCTTCACTACCTCTCCCTCACCAAAGCTCCTCTAAGTTAAGGTAAGTGATCCGGGTCTGGTTGATACACATTCCGGGTGGTTGGTACTATTGTATTCGTGATGCTACGTTCCATTGATGTCATTGATGTTTAGTGTATGGCCTTTCGATATGACAATTGTTATGGGTCAAGCTGGGTGGGCCAATCATCGAGAGGAACTGTAGTCGCTCTCCTATAGCGGTCATAATATTAAAACTTGATACATATGTATCTTCTGGATTTAAAAGAATATCATTTCTTTTTCATTTAAGTGCGTGATATATGAAAGGCTGCTTCTATGACTCGTATATTTTCTTCTAAATAGCGTTGCAGTCTTGAAAATGTTTCATCTTGAATATCATAATAAAAACAAACGCTGGTCAAGCTACTTAAATGAGAATCAAACGAAAGGGTTCCACCAGGGCTGGATTGAATAAAACACCCTGTACACATAAACATTATCATTTCGAAATTACACCGACAAGTTTTTTTCTTCTTTTTGTTTCACCTACACCAACTGTAGTTCAAATTTTCTGTCAATTAGAAGTGCAATAAGGGATGGTTTCTTATCTACTATAGAAACTTGAATATGTAAACGGGATGGTTGGGTTCCTTATGCTACCAGAAGTGCTGGAACCTGTATGCTGTGTGAGATGTCTTTCCATTGTTCTCAAACTCCGGTTGGTGTCGGAATGCCAAAAAAGAATATAGGTTTTTATTGTGAGCAAAGTCAAATCAGTATACACAGCCTAAAACCGGACTCTTTCACTTTTGGTAGGAGTGCTTTGCGAGGTGCTTCTTCAACGGGTTACAGGTCACCATTGACTGATCCAATTCGAGAAGCAGTTGATCCTGAAATCTATAGCTCCAATTCCAGATATAGATCCCGAATCATATGATCTCGTACTTATCCTAGAAGTCCAATAAGGGAATCATGGTTTCTTTTATAATTTGATAGGATTTTTTTTAAAACCTTATTCTTTGCTGCAAAAACCAATGGATCCCCGTGCCATCACTTAATCAATAGTATAGAGAGAACGCAGTTGGGGTGCAACCTACTATTGATCTAGCATAAACAAGGATGAAATGGCTGCCTTATCTCTCTAGGAAGACCAATCTCTCTATTAGGATAGAAAGATTAGCCTAATTAATAAGGTTGATGTAATAACCTTGTATAATGGTGGAAATGACCTGGGTGGCTACTTCACTTTGATCATCACAATGGATGGATGTTGCGAGATTGGACATAACTACTCGGGATGGGCTACCTGGATCACAACAAGCACTATAATCGCTTCGAACTGAAGTCACAAAACCCGGAAATGGATAACTAAAATATCTGTTATCAAATTTTAAGACAACGGTGAAACATACCTCTAAAGTAAAAGAAAATTTTAGGAACCAAGAAAAGACATACAAATTTTTCCAGCTTCCTCAATTTGACATATTGATCAAAAGCCTTGATGAAAGTGGTCATGTTCTTCTCTGGATCAGGTAGAGAAAGAGACAAAAGAAGGATTGTTCAAAAACTGTGGGATCTAAAAATACAAACTATTAAAGTCCAAGAGGCTTTGGATTGACAGTTAATGAGTGCACTGTTAAGGCACTCTTTGTGATAGGTCACTGGTTCAAATCCGATGGATACTTACCTACCAAAATAAATACAAACTATTATTATGCCCCTCTTATGTGGCATGAGGTAAGTATGTGAAATCTTAAATGGTGGAAAGGAATTAAAGCTTGCCCTACTGCATACTTCACCCAATAAAGGGGACTCAGGAAATTGAACAGAATCATTACCTAAATCATTTTCTAAACTCGCACCATGTACTATAACATTGCTGAAGTCCATTCCAGGAGGTATAACCTGCAACAAAGATTATATATTTAAAAAAAACTCCACCACTTAAATGTCATGTACTCCTTTTACCTAAGAAGTCATGGAACAATTATCAATGCAGAATAGGATATCCACATCAGAGAGTGAAATACGTTTCCAAGTTCCTACAAAGTTAAATAAGCAGATGGGTGAAGCCCGAGGTAAATGGACAACACACCTTGCTCGATGTCTGAGATTTCTATCAAGTTCCAAATCAAAACCATTGTACAGGCCCCATTATTCTTCAATTTCTTGCCTTGTACTTGTGACCACAAGCTCAACAAAATCAAGGCACAATTCATCAGTTTCCATCCTACGCATGATCTTGTAGGTTGCATTGATATCTTCCTTGGAATGCAATCCTTGTTTCAATAATTGTTCTAGTTTATTTCAGCCTAGAGAATAACCTGTCAAAACCATTGGAATGTCACAGCAGTAGAAAGAAAGCAAGTAGCATCCCCTGCATCTGCATAGTGGCCATGGATTTCATGAGGCCATACAAGTGTGCCTTCAACAATCAGATCTCCTAATGCTTAAGAAATATTAAAAATATGAACCATTTCTCTATACTATATAATAACATCAACATACACATATGACATTTAACTAGCTATCTAATACTTTCGAGTGATAGGACTATAGAGGCCTCACAACTAAAAGTCATGAGATTGCGGAGTGTTAATAATTACCCATATCTTGAACACCACAAAAGAAACGTATTCGTAGATTAAAATCATTTGAATTTAAAATCAAATCGCCTTAACCATCTGTGTTTCAATTAGCTGAACAGATGTCTTCTTATGTGTTTCAATTTTCATCTATTTTAATTAGCTGAAGATAGTGTTTCAATTAATTGAACATATTTCATGTCTTTGAAACAACGTCCTCCATAGCTCATAGCTCTGGAAGTTTCAAGATGCCAGTAGTACTGAGTACACATTCCCTGTGGCGCTCAAAATGAAGAACTCATAAGCTGAGAGGTGGTCGGTGTTGTCACCGACCACGGGCTTCTTGACTATCAGGTACAGGCTGTGCTGAAACGCGCACCCTACCCGCTTGGAGACTATGCTTGGATGGAGTAGATATAAAAAACCCTCAATACCTGTGGAATTTCACTACAATATTAATGGCAACCAATCCATTACAATTTTCTAGCCATCCATATCTAAGTTGCTGGTATCAGGGGCTGGAAACAGGAATTGTCAGCCCACTATGGATTCAACTGATGGAGTTTCATCTGTCAAAGAAAAGAGACTATAGTTCTTTGAAGTTCTTTGAAATCACTGTAGTTTCGGGAGACTATAGTTCTTTGAAGTTCTTTGAAATCACTGTAGTTTCGGTGTTTTAGATTTAGATGAGTGTAAGTTCCAGGTGACGCAGATCCTGTGAACCTACCTAGTAATGGAAGCATGTCCATCCCACCGTAACCTGCCTTCCCACACCACCTGCCTTCCCACACCACGGCACAAACATGCCTGCCCATGCCACGAGACAAACATGCACTCACAAATCGCAGAAATACGACTAAAATATGACTTAGATGTGCTTTGCAACCACCACGTGGTGTAGCCAACTACATGCTAGCTACTTATATGTTGGTATGGTGTAGCCAACTACATGCTAGCTACTTATATGTTGGTATATATAAGCAAGTCCCTTAGCATACTTATATGTTGGTATATATAAGCAAGTTCCTTAGCTGAGCTAACATTTAATGCCCTCGACTAATGCCAACAATACGGATACGGAGTATTTATGAGTTTCAAAATATGAAACAAACAAAAAAATTTATAACTTATTAATTTTCCTGTAAACCCAAATAACATAATAAATCAATATATTTCTAAAAACTTTGTTTATAATAAATTAGCCACAACTAACAAGCAAGTCAAATAATACTCAACTCGTCATTTGTGATTACTATAGTCCCATCTCGAGACGGAAAGACGGAAAGGACTAATAATACGGATGAACAATCATTTTTGTTGTTATAGAGTGTTCCGAGGATGATCGACCTTGTGTTGGCTAAAGCTTATTAAAGGATATATATCCGCAATTTCTAAGGAATTTATGATTAAATGTGTATTCTTGACGATATGGATAATTCAAAATTCTTAATAACTTTTTAAACCATTTAAGTGGAGGATATAACTACAATCTTTTAAAACTTCATTTTATTTTTGGGATCTCCATTTTTATTTCAGAGTAATTTGTTAACATCTAAAAATTAAAGTTTTGATATTTTACTTTAAGATTGTGGGTAATTTGCTCACATCTAATACTGAGATAATGTATCTCATTTTAAGATCATAGGTAATTAGCTGCCATCCAAAATTGCTCAGAGGTTTTTTTTTTGGTACTTTTTAGTGTGAAAAAGATGCGTAAATATGTCTATTTATTCTTTTATTTTTTAAAATAATAAATTATTTATTCTCTAAATAGAAAGTAAATTTTATATTTTTCAAAAATATTTTAACAAGTTAATTAAATAAATTATTTCAAGATCTATGCTAACTAACGTATGTGAATTTTAAGAGAATATCCAATGGAGATTATGAATAAAATATTTTAATATGAATTAATATTGGCATATACTTAAAAGTATATAGCATTTAATATTGGTGTATACTTAAAAATATATTGCATTTAAACAATGAAAAATCAAACATTGTTTTTTTGCACTCTAAAATATGTTTGCACTTAAAGACATTTCATCCCTCATGTGTTTAAAATAAATCTTTCTACAACCTAGTGTGAAGGCCATGTGTAAGTTGTCCATGCTCAATTTGGATTGGACACATGTCCCTCTTAAAATAGAAAATAAAAGATTCTTTAAATATAAAAGAAATGTCACCTATGATAAAAAAAAATAAAAAGAATATGCTATGCATGTTTAATTAGTTATCTCAAAAATACAACTTAAACAATGAGAAATTACACATTGTTTTTGTACTCGAAAACAAGTTTGCACAAGAAATTTTGTCCCTCATGTCATAACTAACATAAATCCATATTAACCATGAATCTAACATGAGGAGATGGATCAAATTTCTTCATGTGCAAAAAACAATGTGTAATGTTTTATTGCTTAAATTCTATTTTTTAATGTTATAGACATTACATAACATGTGCATAAACTCATTTTTTTGTTATTAATATATTTTTAATTATAATTCAATATTAAATCATATTAAAATATATTATTTATAACCCACATTTTAATATTTTATTTAGTTTATACAATTATCACAACTTAGGGAGCATGCTAAGCATTTTCATAGATTAGATGAATTTAAAAACATTCATGTAATATTTTAAATTTAACACAATGATTCGTGTAATATTCTAAATTTTTGAAATGTGTTTTTGTATGTGTTAGCCTTATTTTTCATAATTTTTTGTTTTCATTTGGTCATTTGTTTTTGTTGTGTTGAGACATGCATTTGTGTAAATCCTTTCATATTCAACATGGAGTTACATATATACATTTTAAATTAAAATTAGATAACATATCATTTTTGGCATTCAACTGTGTTAAGTAAGTCATTCATCTATAACCATTTCCATGAGAAGTAGTCGTAATTGACTAAACTCTTATGATTTTTGAATAGTCCACTTAGCACTCATTACATCGGGTGATGCTCACACGGGTGAAGAAGTGGGATTGAAACTGGTGAAATGAATCACATAGCGTCAATGATCACTTCCGGGGCTTGCACCTGGTAACCAGGAATTCCTGGGAGGTCACCCATCCTAGATCATCTCTGGCTCAAGTGGACTTAGCTTGCTACCCCATTTTCAAAACATTAGCAAGTATTGGGCCTCATGAACCATTCAAGTAGAGTTCCCTTCACCCTTTTGAATTATGTATTGGGGGTTTTCATAGTTCATTATATTAGATATCATTTTTGAGATTCAACTTCATTATGTAAGTCATTCAACTATGACCATTTCCATGAGAGGTTGTCACAACTCACTAATTTCTCATGATTTTTGAATAGTCCACTCAACACTCATTTCATCGGGTGATGCTCACTGGGGTGAATAAGTGGGATTGAAACTAGTGAAATGAATCACATATCATCATTCATCACTTCCGAGGCTTGCACCCGGTAACTAGGACTTCCCGGGAGGTCACCCATCCTAGATCACCTCTGGCTGAAGGGCGCTTAACTATGGAGATTGGTCCCCACAATCAAGGACACTTAGCTTGCTACCACATTTGTGAAACCTTCGCAAGTATTGTGCCTCTTGAAACATTCAAGTAGAGTTCCCTTCACTCTTTTGAATTAAGTATTGGGAGTTTTTTCAGTGCATTATATTATATATCATTTTTGGGATTCAACTTCGTTAAGTAAGTCATTGATCTATAACCATTTCCATGAGAGGTAGTCATAATTGACTAATTTCTCATGATTTTTGAATAGTCCGCTTAGCACTCATTGCACAGGTGATGCTCACAGGGGTGAAGAAGTGAGATTGAAACTAGTGAAATGAATCACATATCATCAATAATCACTTCCGGAGCTTGCACTCGGTAACCAGAACTTCCAGGGAGGTCACCCATCCTAGATCGCCTCTTGCTCAAGTGTGCTTAACGCAGTTGAATCCAAAAAATGATATCTAATATAATGCACCGTGAGAACCCCCAATACTTAATTGAAAAGAGTGAAGGGAACTCTACTTGAATGGTTCATGAGGCACAATACTTGCTAAGTTTTTGCAAATGGGGTAGCAAGCTAAGTGGGCTTTGCTGTGGGGACCAAACTCCATAGTTAAGCATGCTTAAGCCAGAGGTGATCTAGGATGGGTGACTATGTGATTCATTTCACTAGTTTCAATCCCACTTCCTCACCCCTATGAGCATCACCCGATGCAATGAGTGCTAAGTGGACTATTCAAAAATCATGAGAAATTAGTTAGTTAAGACTACCTCTCATGGACCGAAAATGATATCTAATATAATGCACTGTGGAAGTCCCCAATACTTAATTCAAAAGAGCGGAGGGAAATCTACTTGAATGGTTCATGAGGCACAATACGTGTTAAGGTTTTACAAATGGGGTAGCAAGCTAAGTGGGCTTGATTGTGGGAACCAAACTCCACAGTTAAGCATGCTTGAGCTAGAGGCGATCTGGGATGGGTGACCTCCTGGGAAGCCCTGGTTATCAGTTGCAAACCTCGAAAGTGATGATTAATGCTATGTGATTCATTTCACTAGTTTCAATCCCACTTCTTCATCCATGTGAGCATCACCCGATGCAATGAGTGGTAAGTGGACTATTCAAAAATCATGAGAAATTAGTCAATTACGACTACGTCTCATGGAAATGGTCATAGATGAATGACTTACTTAACACAGTTGAATCCCAAAAATGATATCTAATATAATGCACTACAAAAACCCCAATACTTAAAATTAGATAATCACTAAATAAAAAAACACAGTGTTAGTAATAACCCCACACACATGCCTATACTTCTCTCATGGAAATGGTCATAGAGGAATGATTTACTTAACACAGTTGAATCCCAAAAATGATATCTAATATGATGCACTACGAAAGCCCCCACTACTTAAAATTAGATAATCACTAAATAAGAAAACACAATGCTAATAATAACCCCACACACATGCCTATAGTTCCTTAATTTATTTGTTACCCAATATGAAGGAGATTGTTAAGAAAATATATTGATAAATAAAAATGTTTTAAATAAAATATTTCAATGTCTATATTAAATAAAATAATTTTATGTCAACTTTATATGATTAAAAAGAAGTCATTGAAAATTAAAAGGAATATATATACAAAGAGAAAGATGCAATACCTAGTACAATTATTTCATGTCGAATATTGAGTTGATATATGAAAAAAAAAAATAAAAAATCAATGTTGACTTTAAATAATAAAATATATTCACTTTAAATTATATATACAATGAAGGATAAGCCTAATGGAGATGTATAATTCTTCCCATATCAAATAGTTATATAAAATTTAAAAGAAATGTTAATTACAAACAAAGATGTTTCAATGCGAGGATTAAATGAAATGGTTTAATGTCAATTCTCACATGAACTTTTAAAATTCATTAATAACCAAAAAAATTATATTGAATGTTAGCTATGTATAAAGAAATTGAAAGTAAAAGGAGTTGTCTATAATGCGACTTTTTGGAGATTCCGGTGACGGAATCCGGCGGAAGAAATGAGGTTAAATCTTGATTTTTAGCAGTTAAAATGGTTTTTTAACTGCATATTTGGATTCAGCACCCTGAAAAACCCCTAGGAGCCATTGATTGTGCAGAAACTAGCTATTAAATATGGGATTCCAATGAATTGCTGCCGGATTTTGACCGGAAAAATCCGCCGGAAAGACTTTCAAAAAGTCGCGTTATAGACTACTGCAAAGTAAAATATTCCTTATGATTAAAATATTTAAATGTGGTGTTGCTTGTTATAAGAAACATGTATAATTCTTTTAATGTTGAACATGCCATTAGACATGTAAAAATCACTACACACATCTTGAACTCATATATTTTATGTTCTAGCAAGGACCAAAGTTATATTCCTTATGATTAAAATATTTAAATGTGGTGTTGCTTGTTATAAGAAACATGTATAATTCTTTTAATGTTGAACATGCCATTAGACATGTAAAAATCACTACACACATCTTGAACTCATATATTTTATGTTCTAGCAAGGACCAAAGTTTGGGGAAAATTTTCGATCTCCAAGGATTTGATCATTCTCTGTGTATGGTGGTTAAAAAATTTCAATAAAATTTCAATATTGTGTTTTGGAGATGTCTAATTTTATTCATGATAAACATGGAGTTGACACTTTGGCATATTAATAATTACCATAGATCTATCTTAATCTCAAATTTATTATCCCTCAATTAATCAACTGTGTAAAAATATAAACCCTTATCATTCAAAACAAAATTTACACCTTAAAAAAATTGATATATATTTATGACAAAAAAATACTACATAAATTAAAATAAAAATATTAAATTCACGTTAATATTAATGTTAATGTTAATTGTTTAGAATCAATTGATTGAAAAATTATGATAAAATTACACAATACCCAGAACAAAGTAATTACCATATTCCACAAAATAATAACCTCACCCGACACTAAAAGATAAAAGAATCCCACGTAATCGTTACAAAAAAAATATGCTCTTTTTTAACTTTACACAAATAATGTTAACATGGCGATAAGATATACAATTAAAGCATAACTGAGTGAGACTACATCAACTACAATAATAAGCGCGTGAAAAGATAAAAGAGAGAATCTTATCTTGTGAAATAGGAGAGAAAACTATGCTTTCTGAGAACATTCATCAAATAATTTATTTTTCATTTTTCTTGGGGTAGTTTCTGAGAACATTAATCAAATAATTTATATTTAATTTTACTCGTGTAAAAACATTCCTTAGCAATGAAGTTGATATTACATTGTGACCTTGGTCGATAGCTCACACTCAAGGACGAAACATCCCTATGGCGCTGGTTGGATTTTGGAAGGACTCTAAAGCAACACGATAACAATGACAATGGTAGCGGCAGAAGGAAAGAAATGGAACATAGCACAAGCAGCTGTTTTTGGCACACTTATAGTCAAATTCATTTCCATCCTGGCTCACAAATTTTTCCCAGAGGTATAATTGGTTACTAGTTTTGGAGAGTATTTTTAACTTGGCACATTGATAGTCGAATTCACTTCGATCCTCCTTGACAAAATTTTCCAAGAGGTATCATTTGGTTACTACTTTTGGAGAGTACTTTTAATCTTTTTGTGATGAGCTTCATTCTTTTAGAAAACTATTGGTGGACACCGATGGATATAGAGTTGAGGAGATTTTAATGCAAGTGGAATACACTGTGGTGGAATGTGTTTCATTCTCCTTAAAAAAATTAAATTATTGGTGGACATTGATTTGATAGGAGTCATCTATCGAAGCAGAGGAATTGTCCGAAGACCAAAAGTGGTCGGAATTTCGGTAAAAAATTTCAAAATTTTTTGTAGAGACCTTGTTTGAATAGTGTTTTTGATGGTGGAAATGGATTCAACACCATAAAAAAACGTCCAAGACACCTAAAATTTTGAAATTTAACAACTATAATTTGGATTTACAAAAATCCTTGCTGGATTTTCTCAGAATATGCTCAATTTCCATAACTTTCCGAACAATTTGTCGGGGCTAATTAGACTAGAGCGATTGGATACAGAGTTGAAGAGATTCTAATGGAAGCACAGTACATTGTGGTGGAATGGAATGTGTTTCGGGCTACAAATTGCAGATTTTTTATTTTTTTAGTGATGAGTTTCATTCTCTTAAAAAACTTATTGGTGGACACCGATTGGCTAGGGAGAGTTGAGGATATTCTAATGAAAGTGGAGTACATTGGAATGTGTTTCAGCTATAAATTGCAAATTTCATGAATAAGAATGGGAAACATAAATAAAGGAATGAAAAAAGAAATAAGTAACATAGAATAGAATCGAATCATTAACAAATTGCAAAATTCGTAACATGAATAAGAATAAGAAGAAATTAACAAATTGCAAAATTCATAACATGAATAAGAATAAAAAGAAATTAGAATGGGAAACATGAATAAAAGAATGAAAGAAAAAATAAGTAATATGGAATAGAATCATTAACTAAATAAAGAATTTATTTTTTCTCTATGCTTATTAGTAGTAATTTTCTTAAGAACTCAAGTAGTGAAAAAAAATTAAAAAACAAAAAACCATCGAAAATATTTGTTACAAGAACTAGTAAAGATAAAAATAATATTTAAATAAAATTATATCTTATAATATATTAATGAAATCTAATCTTATATTACATGAAGGTGTTCCTCCAAGCATTTCCATAATGGACAGGGACATGGGAGGGTTGCGAAAAACTCTTACCCTAGTAATACGTGTGTACAATTGATGTATATAGTTTGTGTATATTCGCATTGATATCTTTTAATAGAGAAGGTTCAGATGTGTATATAGCCTTTATGTATCGGAATAACTATTTTTTTTTTTTGTCATGTGTTGTTGTTTGTTTTTTTTTTTTTTTTATATTATGGAACATATGATAATAGAGGTAATTTCATATACTATTATTATATTTAATGTTTATAAAATTTTAAACATGTAGTAATATGGCCTATTTCATATTATCATCTTTATTTTTTAATAAAAAATTGATATATTATTTAAAAATTTCTTTTATTGGGTTTAATTTAACAAGGATTTGATTTAACTGTATGATCAGTTATATTTTAGATTTTTTAATAAAAAAATTATGACATTATTATTATTTTAATTTCTATTTAAATCTAAAAACTCTTAGAACATATTTATGTGTATGTGTGCGCTATTTCAATTTCATTATATTTTATTTTTTAATTGAAAAATTGTTTATTATTCTTTTTTTTTTTTATTGTTTAATTTTAATGAGTTTGATTTAACGCTATGACGTATATATTCAGATTTTTAATAAAAGGGTTATGAAATTGTTATTTAATTTCTATTTTATTTATTTAATTTTAATAAAAAAATTGATATTTAATTTTAGCATTTTTGATATAAAATATGCATTAAATTTTTATTTATATATTTTAAATATTTAAGTATAAAAGTTCAAAAGATTTCAAAAATCAAATTTAAATTGAGACATGATTATACTCTTTCCTCGATACATGACAAACTTGGCTGAAATCCCGAAAACCTAATCTACTTCATATTTCTGTTAAACATTATAATAACAGAACGTCTATCGAGTAACAAGGGAAGCGTGTTTCAAGTGGTATTTATTATGAAGACGATTTACTGATCGTCATGAATGAACTGCCTGGATTGTTTATAGACAATGCAATGTGAACGAGCTGTCGCCTCTTCTCCCTTCACTGTTTTCTTGACTGTCGTCATGTTGGATGCCTTCGATTATCTTTTCCACCTGCTTCTTTGCATTGTTAAGTGGAGGGTGCGGTTGAATTTTAAATTTTTAAATTATGAATAATTAAAAATAGAAATATTTTTAGTTTAATATTAATATATGATTGTAATTTTTATTATTTTAAAAATATGTAAATGTTTTTCAGTTCTTTTGTGTAACTATATTTTTAGTTTATTAAAAAATAATTTATGAAATATTACTAGCTTTATAATTTACTACAAATGTTTTTGTCAGAAATTTCTATTGGATTTATATTGGAAGTGATTCAAACAGAGATCATCACCGGTGAAAATTTTAGGGTTATCTTGCTACAAATGAGTAAGTACGTTGGGTAGACTAGTTCCTCAGTACGTTGGAGAGACTAGTTCCTCCATAATTTGATATCCTTACTATGAGAGAGTAGGAGAAATTGATCTTGCTATGGGACACTTTCGTATTACATGTTTGGGATAATTGCTCGTTGATATTTCATATTTTGATATTTTAATTGATATGCGATAATTGATGTTTATGAACCAGATTAGAATTAGGTTTTTATATTTTATATTATTTTAATATAATATTATCTGTTTCTAAAGTATAATATAAATATTAATATAATAAATATGTTAAATTTATATTAATGGGTTGAAAAATGTTTTTTTTTTTTTAATAGATTACTGCATTGTAGTTAGTTAGGTTGTTAGTTACTATATATATATTATAATTTTTTTATTTTTTTTTTATTTTTAATTTTTTATTTTTTTTTTTTATTTTTTTTTCGGCTGGTTCACGGATATCCTGGTCAGTGGGTAGCCGCTACGTCCAGGGGGAGAAATCTATAGAGTGGACGCCACCCGAAGGGCATCAACACCCCTCGGCCTACTACAGACCTAACCCCAAGAGCTTGTGGGATTCGACCCTGAGACCTCCCATTGGCGAGGCATTGATTTGACCGATTGAGCTAACTCTTGGCTGCATTATTATAATATATAATTATATAGTATATATATATATAATATATATATAATATATATATAAATATATTCATTATTCGAGTGTGTGATGAATACTCTCTAATTTTTCTAATGGAATAGCAAGGCCTTGACTAACAACTCAATCCACATGATCATGCTCGAGAGACCAATGATTCATAAACACCAAAACCATTATCTCTTAAGGTACATACACCACCCCGGTGTTCACAAAGTATAACCTTATTTGGACTATTCTTGTCTTGGATAGCCACTCCTCATACAATATTGGTCCATGACTACTCATATATTGGATTCCCTATCTCATCCTCAAAGAGTATTGATTACCCAATCCTCCATTTTGTCTTTTGAGGTGAAGAACAGAATGATGTATCTATCTCTCCCTCTCAATTAGGGAGGACATATATATTCCAGTAACAGAATGTACCTAAGCTCCATCTTGCCTTAGAAATTTCCAATTTTCTTCCAAGTAAGAAACCTTCTTTCAGGCTACCTCTTCATAAGGGACCTACAGTATCTCCTTGATAAGCTTCTAGAAGATCTCCTTCAATGTCATGAATTTCTTTGTCCATGAGTCTTCGTCTTTGTGGTTTGTACATAGGGCACAAACTGTCAAACACTTTCACTGACAAGATGGTCATGGCATCATTCCTTTCATCAGAAATTGATCCAGCAATCTTCATTTGTCCTTGCTTCATGTCATGCTTCTCTCTTCATGCCTTATTTTTTGGAAGGATATTACATCCTTCTAGATGGTCCTCTTGGAAGTCATCTACAATTCTTCCCTTTGGCAGTCCTGCATAAGCCCATCCAGATATTTGTTCAAAAATACGAAATGAACACTTAAATCAAAATTACCTTTCTCATGGTCTTTCATAATGACATCTTCCTATATGTATCAACATCTTGCATACATGTTGACACATCTGCCAAAGATATCCATTTCCTAGGGCTTCCATCTTTTCCAGAATTCCATTAAAATCTTTATATATTTTCAGGAGATTGCCTAGTCAAATCTTCTTGGTCTTTTGGATGTTGATTGCCTTTATCGTGGTTGCATATCTCATGATCTCTTTCTTACTTTCTTCACACATTCCATTCCCATGAGCTTCCAATCAGTGTTCCTTAAGTGTAGTTAACCACCTCATACTTCATATGACAACATATTATGTTGCTTTCATCTAGTGTCAACTATGCCTTCCTGCATCCTTTAAGAGGAGGAGATCCTTTTCCCTTGATCATGCTTCTCAAGAGAGAAGTAGTGATCCATGTTACCTACAACCATAAGACATGAAATTATATTATTAAATACAAGCATATATACCTCATTTAGCTTTAGGTCATCTAGGCTTATTTTAACAACTTCCTTGATTGAGAGGATCTTCAACCCATTGATCTTGTTCATCTCTTATATCATCATACCGCAATCCCATGAACTCCACTAGTTGGAGTTCCCGATGAAACACTTGCTTCCTCTCTAGATCGGTGAAGCCTCCGATGAGGGTTTCATCAGAGAATCTTGAGGGATTTGAACCTTGAGGATCTTTCAAATCCCTGTTCAGTAGATGTTTCCTTTTTGACTTAATGTATGATGAGAATTGTTTGGGATGACTTCTTCCTTTCCTTAAGTTTTCAACGCAATTTCCAAGAGCTATATCCTTCATATTTGACTTCCATGGACTTAATTTCAGACATCCTTCATGTTTCGTATGGTGATGTCACGAGCTCTTGTTTCTAATGCTTTCATGATGCCATGATGCATCTTATTATTTATTATAGCCATATCCTATAATATACGATTTAGAAGCTATGTCGAGGCCTTTTTGTGAGGGACACTATCTCGGCATATGAGAGATCTCTTACTTCCTCTTTTCTTGGAATTTTTCTTTTCGTCTTCCTCCACTTCTTTGGTGATATGGGCTTCTTCTCTTCCTCTTCGTTATTATCTCTTTAGGACAATCTTTCCTGTAATTTCCATAATTTTTACATCCATAACATTGAATATTAACTACGCTCTTCTTTCTTTTCTAAGGAACAAATTTTCCAAACCTCCCTTTCCTTCTTGCAAATGTTTGAGTCCTTTAACCTTCAACACATTATTCCATCAACGTGTCTTCTTCTATCTTGCACAGAAACCACAAGTTGTCGAATGAGGTAACTTTATTATCGCCATTGATATTTTTTTACCTTATTCATCATTTATTTCATTTGGAACAATCATGCTTATGTTCTTATCATCTCTCCAAGATCTCACAATTGATATCTTAGGAAGACATCCCTTCATTCTTTGATCCCTTGAATTTTTTTTAGATAACATCTAAGTCGTGTGACCTTCTTTATCTCATATTTATAGAATAGTCTTACGAATTTATCATACAAATCTCTTTGATGTCTCCAATATTGCTATAAGAGGGGACCTTTCATAAGTATCCCTTTCCATGTATTCAGATGAGACCTTTTCATTGATGTGTTCAATGACTTCACTTTCTTTGATAACTATGTCTATCCTCCTCTTTCCATGCAAGGAATTCTGATGACCTAACCAGCTTATAGATCTCCTTGTAAATACGAAATCATTTTATCAAATTTGATTAAAGAACAAAATATAATTAGTTTAAAAGAGAAGATGAAGTCTTCAACTTGACCAGTTTGATGATGGTCGAAGAAGATGCATTAGTTCTTCCTTTTGGATGATCTTCTTTGAAATGAAGAAGTCTTTCTTCAATAAAGATGATAACTCTGTTTATGATGACAATGCCTTTTGATCCAGCTCCTTTTGATGATGGTGATTAATGAGGATGTTTTGTTACTTCCTCAGATGATTGTCTTTAAGGACAAGGAGAGGATCCTTGTTTCAATGAGAGGGAACTTGCTTTGTAGATCTTGAAGATGATGGCAATGATTTCTAGCCTTATTTGTCTTCAAAATACTTCACCTTCTTTGGTAGTGAATGTGTGAAGATCACAAATGCTTCTAGGGTTTCGACTTTATTCAAGATAATGTGATATTCACCTTCAAAGGATTTTTAGATGTCCTATTTTGTAGATAGCTTGATGAGTGTCTTTGTGGTATTTTGATGATGACTAGAGGATCCAAGAAAAATTTCATCATAGATTTCTTCTTCAATGTAGATCTTGATATTTTGCTTTGACAACCTTTGAATTGCTTAGATGTCTTTCTTGAAACTCGATCCTTGAGTGTCTCTTTGATCAAATTCGCTTCCTTCGAATTCTTCACATTATCTCTAATAACATGTTGAAAAATATAGGGCATCATTATTAGGTGATTTCTCTTCAATTAGTGACTTCTTGTGAATACTTTACTTCTTTAGATTACGACCTTTTTTACTTAGATTATTATTGTTCTTCTTCAAGAAATAGTTATCAATGCATGAACATAAATATACAAGAGACGCATAATCTAGGCTTTCAACGAAGTCCAAAACCTCTCACTCTTTGAGATGAAATCCCACACAAATTCTTGCTATAGAGAATCCAATTAACGAATACGAAGACCAAGACCATTGACCTAGTAGCCTCTCTAAGATCAACACACAATTCCTCTTTACAATCATTCTTCTTTCATTTCGATCTTGCCATCACCGAGATATTCATCACTTCCTTTGATATCAAGATATTCATTTCTCTATTGACTTCACTAATTCCTTCATCGAGTCATTCTCTCTAAGATGGAAACTCAAAATAATACTATCATCAACAAACTGTGTTTGTGACAAGCTATTTCATCATCAATATTGTCTTTCTACACTTGATGTGCCACTGAGACAGGGATATGCTGAGCTTATCTTCTGTCTTCTTGTACACTTGACTAAATCCTTTTTACTAAGACAACCTTCTACATTTCATCCAAATTGTGGATTAGGTAGATATGTACTAGTCACAGTGCTCATCTTCCTGAAATAAAGGGGGATCCAAAATCCTTTGACTATGATTTTCCCTAACTATTCACTGTACCTTCTTGTTATATCTATCCACCCAAAAACATAGATTCACACTTACTTGATGATTTTAAGAGAGTTACAAAGTTATCTTCCATGCCACTACCCCTACGAAACCATAAAGAGACTTCTTAATTTCTCACTGCCATTTCCATTTGAAAATCTCAGAGATATTTTTGGATTTCTCTATCTGAAATATGAAGATCCTACACTTATATATATAGTATTTCATCCTATAAATAAACCAACATGTCCATCTGAAGGGGTGTGGCTTTACATGGGGAGACGACATGAATTTTTCATTGTTTTGAAGCCAACTTCAAGATCAGAACTAGTGCTTGTCAAAGGATGGATTTCTAGACATATTATAGACTCAAATACATTATTATATCCCTAAGAAGGTTTCTTCATACATGACATAGACCCTTTGAGATTTAATTACCAATCCTAAGGCTCTTAATGGGATCCATCTAAAATAAAATCACTTACTCATGAAACCCATGAAGCAAGTCTTACAAAAATAACTTTATTTTCTTCATTACATGATTTAAAAAATTCACAATTACATGTCATTGTGAAGACCAAACCTAGTTACACTTTTCAACACTCCCTCATAACTAGGGAGGTACTCATAATGGTACTTGGTCATTCTCAATTTGAAGAATTTGTCATAAGAAGAATCTGATTGGTAACCCATATGTCTAGCATCATATCAACCAACATTATCACATAGAAATGTCTTGAATAAAAGCTCTGTCCACGTGATCAAACCATAATGTTGACAAGACCAATTATTCATAGACACCAAAATCATTTTTTCTCAAGGTACATACTCCACTCAGGTTTTCACAGAGTATGACCTTGTTTGGACTATTTTTATCTTGGATAGACCATCATCAAAGAATATCGGTACATTACAATTCTTATCTTTGATGCTCTATCTCATCCTTGAAGAGTATCAGATGCGAGACGATTACCCAATCCTCCATTCTACCTTCTGAGGTGAAGACCAGAATACCGTGTCTATCTCTCCCTCTCAATTAGGGAGGAAATATATATTCAAATAATGGAATGTACTCATTTCTATGGAAGGAATGTAACTAAGCTCCCTCTTGGCTTAGGAATTTCCAAGTTTCTTCCAAGTGATAAAATTTCTTTTAGGCTCCCTCTTAATTAGGAACCTACAATAGCTCCTTGATCAGCTACTAGAAGAGCTCCCTCCTTCGATGTCACGAATTTATTTCTCTAGGAGCCTTCATCTTTGTGGCTTCACAAAACATCCATCACTTTCATCCATGCATTAGTCATGCCATCATTCCTTCCATCATAAAGTGATCCATGAGTTTTCATTAGGCCTTGCTTCATGTCTTGCTACTTTCTTCATGCCATATTTTTCGGAAGGATATTACATCCTTCTATATGGTCCTCTTTGAAGTCATCTATAATTCTTCCCTTTGGCAGTCCTGCATAAGCCCATCCAGATATTTGTTCAAAAATAAGAAATGAGCACTTAAATAAAAATTACCTTTGTGATGGTCTTTCATCATGACATCTTCCTGTAGGTATCAGCATCATGGATACATGTTGACACATCTCCCAAAGATATCCATTGTCAAGGGTCTCCATCTTTTTCAGACTTCCATTAGAGTCTTTATATCTTTCCGGGAGATTTCCTAGTCAAATCTTCTTTGTCTTTCGGATGTTGATTTCCTTTGTTATGGATGCATATCTCACGATATATTCCTTACTTTCTTCACACCTTCCATTCCCAGGAGCTTCCAATCAGAGTTTCTTAGTTGTAGTCAACCACCTCATACTTCATATGAGGACATATTATGTTGATTTCATCCAGTGTGGCCTATGCCTTCTGGCATCATTTAAGAGGACGAGATCATCTTCCCTTCATCATGCTTCTCAAGAGAGAAGTAGTGATCCATGTTACCTGCAAACATACAACATGAAAATATAATATTAAATACAAGCGTTCATACCTCATTTACCTTTAGGTCATTTAGGCTTATTTCAAGAGATTCCTTGATTGAAAGGATCTTTAACCCCTTGATCTACTTCATCCCTTATGTCATCATATCGTCATCCCATGAACTCCACAAGTTGGAGTTTGTGATGAAACACTTGCTTCCTCTCTATATCATTGAACCCTCCAATGAGGATTTCACTAGAGAATATTGACGATCTTTCATATCCCTATCTGCAAATGAGTCCTTTTTGACTTGATGTATGATGAACCTTTTCTTGGATTTATTCTTCCTTTCCTTAAGTTTGCAATGCGTTTTCCAAGAGATATATCCTTCATATTTGACTGCCATGGATTTTATTCCACACATCCTTCATGTTTCCTATGTTGATGTCACAAGCTCTTATTTTTAATGCTTCCATGACGCCATGATGCATATTATTATTTATTATAGCCATATCCTATAATATAAGATTTGTTAGGATATTCCGACACATAGGAAAGAGTTAAGTATAACATGGTCTAGTGTATAGTTAGGTAAAGTGTTTTTCTTTACCATGTACATTTTGTAACTTACAATCTAACGATCACAATATGTCGTAGACATGAAGTGATATGACGGTTCATTATCTCCTTGGTATTACTCATACTTGATCCATGGCTTAACACTCGATTAGTCCATGACTTCTATTTAAAGATGATGGTGGGTCATTTGTAAGGTGATTGTCATGAGAGAAGCTTATGTAAATTTTCTTTCTTTTACATTAACAAATTTCTTGGAGTGGATGCGTTGGCTCAGGCAGTGGACTGTTTCCCTCTTTGAGGTTTTAATCACATCAAGAATACTGGTGTACTGATATGTGATTTGTTTGTGAGCGGTGTCCTTTGGTGTTTTATCTAAGGAACTTACCCTATAAATTCATACAATATTTAGAAGCTATGTCAAGACCTTTTAGTGAGGGATACTATCTGAGCATAGTAGAGATCTCTTACTTCCACTTTTCTTGGACTTCTTCTTTTGGGCTTCCTCCACTTCTTTGGTGATATGGGATTCTTCTCTTCCCCCTTTGATATTGTCTCTTTAGGAAAATATTTCTTGTAATGTCCATAATTTTGACATCCATAGAATTGAATCTTAGTTATGCTCTTCTTTCTTTTCTAGGGAACAAATTCTCCAAACCTCCCTTTCCTTCCTGCAAATGTTTGAGTCCTTTAACCTTCAACATTTTCTGCCATCAACCTGTATTATTTTATCTTGCATAGAAACCACATGTTTTCGAATGAGGTAAATTTCTTGTCCCCACGGATGTTTGTTACCTTATTCATCAGTTAGTACATTTAGAAAATGGCGATTATCTTCTTATCATCTCTCCCAGATCTCGTAGTTGATATCTTATGAAAATATCCCTTCATTCTTTGATACCTTCAATTTTGTGTCGATCAGATCTAATTCATGTGACCTTGTTTATCACATCTTGAGTGAATATTATTACGAATTTATCATATACATCTCTTTGAGGTCTCCAATATTGTTAGAAGAGGGTACCTTTCATAAGTTTTTATATCCATGTATTCAGATGAGACATCTTCATTGATGTGTTCAATGAATTCACTTTCTTTAAGGACTATATCTATCCTCCTTTTTCCATGGAAGGATTTTTGATGACCCAACCAATGTATAGATCTCCTTCCAAATATGAAGTCATTTTACTAAATTTTATTAAAGAATGAAAGAGACTTACTTGACAAGTGAAGATGAAATCTTAAACTTGATCACTTTGATGATGGTTGAAGAAGATGCATTAGTGCTTCCTTTTGGATCATCTTCTTCCAAATGAAAAAAACTTTCTTGAATAAATAAGATTACTCCTTTTATGATGACAACGCCTTTTGATCTAACTCCTTTTTATGATGGTGATCAATGAGGATGTTTTTCATCTTCCTTAGATATCTTCTTCAAGGAAAAGAAGAGGATCCTTGATTCAATGAGAGGGAACTTGTTTTGTGGATTTTGAAGATGATGGAAATCCCTTCTAACCTTCTTTGTCTTCAAAATACTTCACCTTCTTTGGTAGTGAATGAGTGAAGATCACAAATGCTTCTAGGGTTTCGAATTTCCTCAAGATAATGTGATCTTTGCCTTCAAAGTATTTTGAGTCGTCTTACTTTATAGATAAATTGATGAGGGTATTTGTGGTCTTTTGATGATGACTAGAGGATCCAAAACTTTTTCTATTGTAGGTTTCTTCTTCGATGTAGATCTCCATATTTTGCTTTGATAACCCCCAACTTGCATAGATGCCTCTATTGAAACTCGATCGTGGAGTGTCCTTTAATGAGATGCCCTTCCTTGGACTTTTGCACCTTAGCTCTGATACCATGTTGAGAAATCTAGGACATTATTATTAGGTTATTTCTCTTTAGTTAGTGATTTCTTGTGTATTCTTTTACTTTTTTAGATTATGATATTATTTTTTTAGATTATTATTATTCTTCTTCATCAAAAAATTACTAATGCATGGAGATAAATAGACAAGAGACAAAAAATTTAGGTTATAAAACAAGGCCAAAAACTCTCACTCTTTAAGAGGAAAACCAGCACAAATTCTTCTTATAGAGATTCCAATTGATGAATACCAAGACCAAGACCCTTGACCTAGTAGCCTCTCCAAGATCAGGACACAAGTCCTCTTGAAAATCATTCTTCTTTCGTTTCAACCTTTCCATCACCAACATATTCATCACTACCTTTGATATCGATATCTTCATTTCTCTCCTGACTTCAGTGGTTCCTTCATCGACAACTTCTCTCTAAGATGGAAAATCAACACAATACTATCATCAACAAACTGTGTTCACAATGAACTATTGTATCATCAATACTGTCTTTCTATACTGGACGTGACACTGAGACAGGGAGACACTGAGCTTATCTTTTGTTAGCTTGTACACTTGAATGAATCATTTTTATTGATATAGTCTTCTGCATTCCATCTGAGCTGTTGATCAAGTAGATCTAAACTATTCACTATGCTCATCTTCCCGAAATCAAGAGGGATCTGAATTCCCTTAATTGTGATTTTCCCAAACTATTCATTGTACCTTTTTGTTATATGTATCCACCCAAAGAAAAATATTCTAGCTTACTTGATGACTGTAATATAGTTATAAAGTTACCTTCACCTCCACTACACTTACGAAACCACAGAGAGACTTCTGAATTTCTCACTACAACTGCCATCTGAAAATCTTAGAGATATTTTTGGATTTTTTTATCTAAAATGTGAAAGAGGCCCTGCACTTATATATATATATATATATATAATCATATATATCTATACTTAATATATTATATATATATATATATATAATTTCATCCATAATAATCCGACATGTCCATTTGAAGTTTGTCTTTTCATGGCCCAGAGCTGACATGAAAACAGCTCCATTTGTTTTTGAGGTCGACTTTAAATAAAAAAAATAGTGCTTGTTATTGGAGGGATTTCTAGACATATTATAGACTCAAATACATTAGTATATCCCCAAGAAGGGTTCTTCAATCATGACATAGACTTTTTGACTTTTAATGGCCAATCCTAAGGCTTTTAATGGGAGTGATTTAAAATAAAATCATTTGGTCATGAAACCAATGAAGCAAGGCTTACAAAAATAATTTTATTTTCTTCATTACATCATTTACAAAAGTCACAATTACATGGAATTATGAAGGCCAAACCTAGTTACACTTTTCAACACTACTATTGTATTAGGGTTCTCTCGATATGCATTTACAATACCCCTCTTCTAATAATTTGAATGATCTAAATACATGAGAGTTCTTAAATTTTTTTATATAGATAGACATTCTACCTAGAAGGGTACTTCATTCTTATTATCACCTTTAATTTTTCATATGGTGCCAATACATTAGGGTATTGTTTTTCCCTCCTTTGGATGAGGAAAATGGTTTATTATCACATAGATATTACACTATCATATCAATAGTTTTTCTAGTTGGTGGGTACGTCTTAGTTTTTTCCTTTTTCTTAGTGAACTCTCCAATTGATTTCCTCCTTGCTCACCTTATATCCCACCATTCTTTGTACTTGTTTCTAGCTCACAATATTTCCTTTATTTCTCATAAGCATGGTGAGACTACTAAAAAAATCTTTCTTTCTCTAGAATTAAATGGAAGCCAGTTGAATATTAATGATGGCATTTTCTAAATTATGGAAAGGTGAAAGTAAAAATCAAAATAAAAGAAAAAAGAACAATTATGATATTCAGATTTTTGTTATTTATCATTTTATTATTCTAAATTTTATTATTCTAAATTGTTTGTGTTACTTCCTCGAGAGATATGTATAAATTCCCTTCCAATGGTATTACTTCCATAAGATTCTAAATAAAAATTTTGAGCAAAAGACACGTGTAATAAACTTGCATTTAACCTAAATATAAAAAAAAACAAACATGCTCTCATATACGTGACACTATACACTTCCTAATATAGGTATGCCACACTCCTAATATTTGTATGCCAAATCGTGGAGCACAATTGCACAATTTCAAGTGGTAGTCAAAAAAAAATATTTCCACGCTTTGAAAGGAAGAATAAATTATGGAAGTGGAATGGTCGGATAGTTTGAACTACTCAGAAACAAAAAAAATATGTAGAGTCTTCACAGAAATTTAGTGTTTCTTTTAATAAATAGTGGTATATTGATATTTAAAAGCATATAAAATCTAAAAGTAGGTGCTAGTATGCTGCTCAGTAAGTCCACTCATATGATATGCCACTCTAATAGGTCGTGGGGATGCCAAGTCTAACAATGGATCTATTTGCTAAGTATACAAAAGAGTATTAATAAGACCACCAAGAGTCTATGAATATAATGTTTTCTATCTTGATTGCGGAGATATGTTATAATGTTCTCTAATAGAAATGGTATTTAAGGAGATTGTTTATAATGAAGAATAATTGGTTAACATTTATAAGAATACAAATATTGAATGATTTTATGCAACGTATTTCTAAGCTTTTAACTTTACTATTTATCCTTTTTTTTCTTATTTTTAATATTTTACTTCTTTGTAAGTTTTATGATAGACCAACCATACCATTACATTTAAAATGAAAGCATAAATTTGTTTAGATATTTGACTTCTAGAAAAAAATGAGTAATTATAAATTTGAAGGAGGTTGTGAAATGAAAAAAATTATATTTATGGCAATGAATATACATATAAGGAAAACTATATTAATGGAAATAGATATACATACAAGGATAAGTGAGCCAGTTGACCCCTTACTTAACAATTACACAACAATTTTACAATCCAATGCTATATGTTGTCAATGACTCTATTGGCAGACCATGTTCAATCATTTTTTCCCTTTCATAACAATTACATAACAATTTTACAATCCAATACCATATGTTTTCAATGACCCTATTGCAAGCATACCATGTTCAATCATTTTTTCACTATATATATAGTTGAGGATAACAATCAGAAGAAATACATAAAGACACTACTGACTTATCACTTACATGTATTTCCATAATAAAAGGGACAAAGAAAAATGATTACAAAAATATCTCTACCACCATAGGAGAAATCGCTTGTAAATGGTGAAAGTAAGTTTTATCTTTGTAGAATGTACTGAGAAGTCCACTTTGTATGTCCCATGAAAACCTCTAACTTTAAAATCGCCTTCATGATTGGTATGGCTCTTTAAGTTTGTTTTCCATTCATTCTTTAGAGAAATGAATCTCTTTCCTACTTCATTGGGTGTCTTATCCTAATCAATAAAGTGAAGGTGCCCCTTCTCCATGGAAAGGAGTTCCCAAAAAATCCATGACATAATATCATCAACTATTGGGTGCAAAAAATCTTCACTAAGCATAACTTGCAAGTGGTCTCTTCTTAAAAATTCATTAATCAGGTAAACGTCCATGTATGTAAACAAAGTAAACATCCATCTTTGTAAACCAGATGGATCACCCTAAAATAGACATTGTGTTCAAAGTCATGTGTACAATTGAACCAACACGGTAGGTAATATTACTTTGTATCCGTATCCCCCCAATTGGGAGGCCCTAAAACAAGCATATTGTTCAAATGTGTGTACAATTGAATAACATAGTAGGTAATATGGCTTTGTATCCCTACCCCCAACTGTTGCACCTTGATCTTGAATATAGACAATATAATTAATATACTTCTTTAGATATGTCAACACAACCATCTTCTACATTGTAGTCATTAACAAACAAAGTTGAAGATGGGTAAGTTGGTGAGCCATTTTGAACTTATATGACCACACATCCTTGTCTAATCTATCTTGATAGAATCATCCATGAAGCATCTCATAGTTTACATTGTGATGTTTGAATTTACCATGATACCTTGAAAAAAGATAGTGTTAATATCTTCCGAGAAGATACAAAGACGTCATACCATGACACTTACAAAACTCAAGGAGCTGATTAGAGCAGTTATAATTATAGTTCTCCTTTTATGATTCAATTCAACATCATTTTAGCTCATTTTGAAAAACATCACAAACTAATTTTTTGATAAAAAAAAGAATAATTAAGTAATATAATGGGAGAGTGATACTATTCTATATTGTTGATAAGCATTTCTTTTAATAGTAAGCATTTTCGCAAACTAAAATATACTTATTAAGTATTTTGAAATTGCTAAAGATCTACTTATAATTATCAAACTCTTTCAATTTTTCTTTTATTTTTATTGAAAAATATTTTATTGCTTATTGTATTAGAACCAATATAATACTTTTAATATTAAAAAGATTCATGAAGTAAAAATAACTACTTTTGTAATAATATATCTAAGTAGATGGAGTTAGGGTGATTTGCGTTAAAACTATTTTTCTTCTAAAATATGCCTTGTATAAAAGTTTTGTTCTATAGAGGACAAAAAAATGTTTTAATATTTAGAGTTGATGATATAATATTTATTGATTTTTGTTCTTAAGATTATAATATTTATTGATTTTTGTTCCTAATATTTTATTGTGACTGTTTCATTCAATTTTAAACAAATATTCACAATTCAATAAGTTATTTGTTATTTGTGTGTTATAGTTATTTTTGTAAATATGTAAAAAAAATTAAAATAATTGTGTTATTAGAAAATAATTTTTAGTTAAAATAAAAATTAATTTATTATAAGACCTGATGAAATTTTTTTAAATATAACTTTCTCCTATAAAAACCCAAAATTTATTTCAATTTGAAACCCAAAACTTCAATTTTTTTTGTTTAACTACTAAAAAATAATCCAAATTCCAACGCTGTTAAGGCCATTCGTTCTTCAAAAAACTGTCGGACATAAACTTTGTTGCTCTTGTGACTCTCTATAGCCTCCACATACATAGAAGATGTCTGTAGCAGTCGTCTCTTCGCGCTGCTTCGATTTGGGATCCTCCTTCGCTTATATTGTCCTCCTGCAAACCATCGCTGCACTCTGTTCAGTAATCAGAAGTCGGAGTATTAAGAACATCTAGTAACCATATCTATGATTCATTGAGAATGTATAATCATTTCAATTCATCTGTGTGTATATATAAAACAGACATTGCAGTGGCCACACTAGGTCCTGCATTTGCATTTGGGCCGGCGATGATGTATGAACTTATGACATGTTGAGAATTTTCCAGCAAAATCTAAAAGACTGCAATCCTGAATAGGATCCAAACTGATGGCGATATTTGCGTTGAGTGCCAACGTAAACCGTGTGCCTGTTTCAAAGTAGCATGTGAACAGATTGCCAATTCACGTCTTACTAACACGTAGGAAATCTTCACAGTACCATGGAGACATGACTTCCTATAAAATGGGGCTGATGACAACTGCAGGAAACTAGTCGCCAGTGAGCTCTGCGATGAATTCAAAAGATATAGTTAATGGAGAAAGCCACCAGAGACATATTTCAAAAGTTCCTAGTTTCTTGAGTACTGGCATCATGGAGGGTAAATAATAAGTAACAAGATCACTCAAAACAATTATTACATAATCAGACATAATCAGATTTGATTAAAGGTTAATAAAAATAATAAAATGTAATTATAGAAGAACTACAAGTTAAAGGAAAAAACAAACAAACAATAAAATCAAATAAAAAAAATCAAAATACCTATAAAGTATAATAAAACAAATTTATATTAATAATAAATTAAAATAAAAGTATATAATAAATAACTCAATTTCTCAAACACTTAAATATTTAATATAAATTTATAAACAATTTTACGTTAAGAAATATTAAACAAAAAAATCCCAAAATATTATCGCTTCAAAACTGAATGTGTTGTCCTTATTAATTCTGCGGCTGCGATGCCTAACCGTAGGCCATCCCATTTTTAATTTGATTTTGATTTTTACTTTCATGTGTATTATTAGTTTTATTAAAATATGTTTACATTGTTTTATTTTATTTAAATTTATTTTATTTTTAAAGTGATTGAGATTTTTTTTAATAAAATATTAATACTTTTAAATACTAAAAATTAAAATAAATTTATTTATTTAAAGTTATTAATTTTAAGATTATGTAAGTTTTATTTTTTAACTTGTTGAATGGTTTGGATTTATATATAATATTTATAATTAATAATTATTATGATAATTATTTTTTTTTTTAAAGGGGTCTGACCTCTTGGAAGAAAGGTGGTTCATATAAATGCCATCAATTACATCATGTTTACATATGGTTGGTAAAGTATTATGTAGTAGCTGCGATTGGAACTGTGGGGAGGTTATTATTAAACCCTCTCAACAACATGGAATAACATCCCTTGATAAGTATTATGATAATTAGTTATTAGTAGCTTGTGAGTACTTTTTTCCTAATTTTGTTCAAATGGTTATATTTATATGTACTTATTGAGTTTTAAGATTTACTGAGTTTTTCTCTCCTTTCTTTTCTTTATACATAGCTTTTATAATTAACCAGCATAGATCCATCTTAAATACGGATCAAACATAAACCTAGAAGGATCCAATTTCTTCAGGTGCAATTCTCTTTATGAATCAGCATTATTTAAATGTTTTGTATGGTTATTTTTTAATTAGATCTTTTCAAAAATTTTGTTTTCGTTTGACATGAGCAAAATTTCAACTTTGATGAGAGACAAACAACCTTACACATCATATTGGGCTGTAAAATGAGCAGGCCCTTTAAAATTAGCCTCTCAACTCAATAACTATTATGATAATTAGTTATTTGTTTTTAGAAAAAGTTTTATTGAAATATATAATTACTAATAATTCTAGCCTTTTTTTCATAATTTTTGCCTCCAAAATATAACAAAAAATCAAGAAATTAATATTCTTAAATTAATTCACCACAAATTCTATCCATCTACCATTATAAGAAACAGAGTCCCCATAAACCGCAACGAACTTATCAGAATTCATCATAGTATGTTCATTTTGCTTTATTTTTCTATTTTTTGTATTTTCTTCTTGAATCCTTATATTCTTTAAGAAGATGGATTAAAATATTGCTTCGCCTTTCCAGTTTAGTTTTCTTCCTTCCATCAAAACTTCTATAATTGATTGATTCCTCTGGTGAGAACTCTCGTATTGCTACTTTCTGTGCCCTTTTTTAAGAATTCTTTAAATGCTTTAACTCACTCCTTGTACCTGTTATTCCTTAATTTTCACAGAAACTATTTATTTCCAAAGAAAACAAGGAAAACCAAGGTTGATTGACGTTTTACATGTTTATGAAATGATTATTAGAATATTGGCCACTTACCTTTAAATCTATATTTCATCTGCAACCTGATATGTTGTAGTTCGTCCGACTTTGAAAGGAATATCAGAAAATACTTTGTAGACTGCAATAAAGCATCTGCTTCTAGCTTTGTAAATGATCCAAATAAGGCTATGGAATTCTGAAGATAAAGTGAATCTATCATAGCATCACATGTGTAAGTATAGACCTTTATTACAACTATTGATGTAGGGTGTTCACCAAAAGTACCGTTTTAGTATAATTATCTCACAACTTGTAGCAATCTAAACTCTAATTTAATTATATTTAATCTCAATAAAAATTACTAAATAACTATTACATAGCACTCATTTAATCTCTACAAAAAATTTGTGTTTCTCCCAATCATCAAGAATTCCACATATTATAAGCGTTAAATTCTTATCCTAAACTAAACCACAAATATCATATTTCATTACGCACATGGCTGCAATGCTTACTTTTTTGAATTACAACATTTAGGAAAATCAAGTGGTGAATACACTTAATCATAAAGATATTTTGGTTTTATTTACATTAATAAATAAGAGTATGTGTATTTTATGATATAGTTTTTAGGATTTTATTTTAATTATTTGTAAGTGGATAATAATATTTAATTTATTAGGAACTATAGATTAAAGGTTAAGATTTATCTAAAAAAATTATTTGTTTTTTGTTTTTATTTAAATTGATTAAATAAAAAATATGATTAATGAACTTAAAATTAGCATATGAATAATTATAAATAAATTATGGTTTTTGGGCATGTAGTATTGGTAAGTAGTAGTATTAGCCCATAGTTTTGTAAGAAAATCTATTTACATGTTAATAATTTGTGTAACACCGGCATCCACCCTATTCACTATCTTAAGGGAAACAAAAGGTCTTTCTTTATGTCAACTCGACCTTGATAGTCCTGTCATGGAAAGAGGGTCACAAAATTTCTCATTTTTCATCTTCTTCAAAATTAAAAAACAACAATGCAATCACGTCCAACTTCTTGAGAGCTTTTAGACAATATAAATATTATCTAAATCCCACACCCATATTAAAGTTATCGTCATTTAAACTTTGGCCAATCAACCCTCATCAAGTCAACAATGTACTACCACGTGGTGCCCACATGGAAACCCCACCTCATCAAGGTGGTCCATGCCACCATGTTTCTACCCCATCTTGTGCCCCGTGGCTTGAAATAATGGCATATGCCACATTACCTTGCCTAGGGCCCACCAATTCGACCTTGAACAGGTTGTTTGGGACTTCAAACCAAAAGTATCTTTTGTTTTTACAAACATACCCCAAACCTATACCGAACCTCAAATAAGTTTGGGCTCCAAACTATACTAAGCCCACCCAATATTTGGGCCTTCTAGTATTTGAGCTTCAGGATAATTTTGCTAATTATTTCTTTTTCAGCATTGAACCCCTAACTCTCAAAGTGTTAAGCCCCATCTCATTGTCACATTTTTTTGTAAGTTTTTTCACATTTGAAAATTTATTTGGCCATTTTCAAGTCACATTCTCTCCTGCACTTAATGTTCCTTTTCTTGATACTTATAAAATTTCACCCCTTTATCAATTTCCTCTCGGCACTAGAGAATTATCGCTACCAGCACCATGAGATTTAACATAATAGAAAATATCATTGCACGCTCCCTCATACAAGGAATCAATATTCCTTCTTTCATTCATTATCATATGAATTTACTAGGCGAGTTGTGGACTTAGAGCACTCAACAACCATTCTAGTTGAGGAACCCATAAATAACTTATTAAAGGTATGATGAAGTTACAGAGAGCTTCAAGCCTTCCCCATATGCATATTTATCATTGAACCTGATATTTACAATGGATGAGCATATTTCCATTAACCACACATGTCATCTACAACAACATAAAATAACAGTGAAATGAAATTCACAACAACATAAGCAAAACATATAATCTTGTATTTTACATGAGCATAACAATTGTGATTCAGACTTCAACTCTCCACCCAACCATAATATGATTGCACTGCAAGTATTTCTTGCAGTCAACCATCCCTAAGATAGATTTATATATTAATAACGAGTGCTCAAAAGGATTACCTATCAATGCTAATTGAAACAAGCAATTGAGAGATTACACCATCTCCACCCTCTAGCTAATATAGGGAGTCTAGAGATTACACCATCTCCACCCACCATCTAATATAGGGAGTCTAGAGGTTACACATTTGCACCCCACTAGCTAATATAGGGAATCCAAAGATTACACCATCTCCACCCATATGGAAATGCCTACAATAGCTCCACCCTAAATGGAATCTCAAAGATAGCTAACAATAAACAAACAACAATAGCTTTAGTGGCTCCATCGTAAACTAGGAGGCCAGAGCTCACTAAATTAACTGTTAAGCCTGCAACCAACAAAGAAAAGCATCATGAGCACTTTATAACCATGAATCTAAAGGAACATGACCTTCACCAAAACCGAGAGTATAGAGAACTTCCTCCCTTGACCTGAGAGATGCCCACTGAACTCTTCACGTGCTCACAACTAGATGTAAACTACTCCTTTTCATTCTACGAGTAATATTATATTCTCCTCCACTACCCACTTTGTGGTGAAATATGTTTCTCAACTTCCTAAGAAGGCTATCGCTTATGCTTCATTAATCCCTTCTTGAATTGGGTTTCAAAAAAAATCCCACCCTTTTCCTCGTACTCAGTCCCTCTCTGTATGCATTCAATGTTTTTCTCCATTTCTTTTTTCTCTTTCCTTTCCTAGTCATGTTGTAAAAAAACCCCTTTATGTAATCTCCCCCACCATCTTACCCATAATCACCATTTCAACTATCTAATCGATGGTGTGCAATTATGTTTTCTCCACCAATGGTTAGTCTCTTGGCTAGTGGTTTTGTTGGTTCCCACAGCTAAGCCAACTCTACCATATTTTAATAATTTCTATTTTCATTTACAATCAAAATTATACTAGCTAGGTGATGATGCCATTAAGAACCAATCATCCTCAAATTTTCCCAAGCAATTCCTCACCAAAGCTATAAAATTTGTGTCCAATATCTTGGCCATTTAATTATGACAAATAGTTACAATATTTACAATAGGGTAATTAACTAAAATTAATTGTCACAAACCCTAGCCCCTTGGATGAAGATCACCCTCGATGTTATATATGCAAACATATTTAGAAACATGATTTAAACCAAGCATAAAATCACTATCATTTTTACATACAGAGCTTCATATAGTCATTTACAAAACTATTTACATTTGCATCGCCATAAAAAAAATGGATATGTTCCGTGCATATTATCAACCATCTCCCATGTGGAAACATCTACCTAAAATTGCCTCTAGTACAACTTCACTTGCTCAATTACTTGATTCCAAAGAATGAATTTCCTCTAATCTAGGATGCATAGAGGTTGTGGCTACCACTCTGCCTCTGGCTCTACCTATAACACTGACCAATACATCACATGAATAGAATCTTGTACATACATTTTGAGTAAAGAAGAAAGAAAAACATTATGAACTTTTACTATTGGTGGAAAAGCTAGCCTATATTCCACTGGCCTTATCCTCTCAAGCACTTGAAATGAAGAAGAAAACCATGGTGCCATCTTGGCACATGACCCAATTTCTAGAGAACTAATCTTGGGTCTAGCTCATCGATAAAAAATCTCCACTACTTTGAATTCCTTATGCACTCTATATTGGGTGACATATTTCTTGTTCTTATCATGGGCCAACCTTAAATTCAATTTGGTGGTCACCATCCCTTGCTCCATTTATCTAAGCATATTAGGCCCAATGATGACCCTATTCATTGGATCAATCTAGATTATAAGAGGATTGCACCTCTACCCATAAAGAGCATCAAATGGAATTGTTCTCAAGGATTGTTGATACCCATTGTTGTAGTAAAAATCTACTAGTGGAAGAAAGTCCTTCCACTTTCTATGTTGGTCCATAACGTACATTCTAAGAATGTATTCTAGTACCTTTTTTACCTTCTCTCTCTACTCATCTATTTGTGGGTGGCATGTTGTGATAAATTCCAATATTTTCCTTGGGCTAGCAAACAATTCCTTCCAAAATTTTGAAGTAAACTTTGCATCTTCATCTGAAGCAATTTTCGTAGGTACCTCATGCAACCTCATGAACTCTTTAATAAACACTTCAGTCACATCACTCACTGTATAAGTAGATTTAATAGCCACGAAGAGCTATCTTACTCAATTTTTCAACCACAACCATTATGACATTATGTTGTTTGGTTTTCCTTTGAAATCTTGTAATAAAATCCATTGAAATCACTTCTCGTTTCCATTCCAAAATCGGGATTGGCTATAGTATACCCATTGGATTCTTGCATTCAACGTTTACATACTAACATTTGATGCATTTATACGTAAAAAAATCCACCTATTTCTTCATTTTCGGTGAATAATAAAATTTCTTGATTGCCATTATTATCTTTTGGTAACCTGGGTGACTGGAATAAGGATTTGTTTAGAACTAATTCTATATGATTTTCATTAATTTTTTGTTACATGGAATGTATATGTGACATTTAAATTGTAATGACCCATTGTTTAAGAGGGATCAATTTTGTTTATGTTTACTTATGGCTCTTGTTGCATCGCTTCTTTTAATCACTAATATTTATTATCTTCTTACCATATTGTTTTAATTCTCTCCCAAATATCAGTCACATAGGAACTTATGGTTAATATGGGGCATAATCGTAACCTCTTTCTGAGTGAATTAGGACTTTAGTTTCCCTGGCTTTAATGTATTTTATCTCAAAGTAAAATTCACTAATAGAGGCCAGCTATCTATCCCACCTGTCATTTAACTTTGTTTAGTTAAATAAATATTTCAGACCCAAACCTTATGTCATAAGAGTGAATTTCAATCCAAGGAGATAATGTCTCCACATATTTAAGGCATGAATGATTATCACCAATTCTAAACCATGAATCACATAATTTTTCTCATACTCATTTAAATTCATTAATTCATAACATATCATTTGGACATACTTCATAAAGACTGCTTCCAGTCCTTCCTTGCGAGCATCTGTGCACATTATAAAGTCCTTATCTGCCTCTACTATTCTATGTATAGTTCCATGTGTTAGAAAATACCTAAGTTATTTAAATATTGTGATACACTCCATTATCCACTCAAACTTATGCCATTTTGCTTGCAATAATGTGATTGGATAACTAATATTGGAGAAATGTTTACTAAATCTCCTGTAGTAACCTAAAAGTCCCATGAATGATTTGATGTCAACCACATTTATTGGTGTTTTTCATTCCATAATTTCTTTAGTATTCTCTCTACCAATTCCCACACCTTCCCTTGAGATGGAATGTCCCAAATAATGAATTTGGGTCTAAAATAACTTGAACTTGTTGAGATTCACATATAACTTGTGCTGCCTCAATAGCTATAACACTGCACCTAAGTGTTCTACATACTCCTCGATCTTTTAGTAGACCAATATGTCATCAACAAGCACTATCAAAAACTTGTTCACATAGGGATTCATTACATTATTCAGTAGGAACATAAAAGTAGCTACTGTGTTATTAAACCCAAAGAGAACTACCACAAATTCGTTATGCCCATCCCTTGTCTTGAACATTTTCTTATAAATTACCTTGTCTTTAATTCAGAGTTAGTGATACCGCGATCTCAAATCAATATTTGATAAAACTATTTCTCACCACAATTGATCAATCAAACCATTAATTCACACAAAAGGGTATCTCTTTGTGATGGTGACTTTGTTAAGATGTTTGCACTCTATAGACAACCTGCATGTGTAATCCTCCTTTTTCACAAAGAACATTAGTGCTACCCATGTTGATACACTCTACTTGATATAGACTTTGTTTGACATTTCCTTAAGCAGTATCTTTAGCTATAGCAATTCCAAACTTCAACTCTATCAATAACAAATATTTGGATTCCTGTGTTGTCTCAGGAAAAAACTCAATCAAAAAGTCTACTTCTTTGTGTGGAGGTAAACATAAAATCTCTTGCAGAAATACATTTTGAAATTATTTCAAGATTCAGTGCTCCAAAATAATGCTATTAATACTAAATTTAACATTTTTGTTAAATTGAACAATAAACATCTTACATCCCTTATGGTAACTTCATTTGGCATGCATAGCGGTAGTGAACCTCACTGATATGGCTTTTATTTTCCCTTGCATCACCCTTCTTTCCAAAGTCTCATTAAGGAATTCAATTACTTTTTCTTAACAATCAACCTTGGTTTGGTGAAGGGAAAACCAACCCATCCCCATCATTTCATCATATGCACCCAACAATAGTATATTAAAATTTATATCTATAGGCATGCCACTCAACATAAAGGAACAAGATTTAACCAAGTGTTCCACTTTCCTTTTGGTTCTTATGGATAAATAAACTAACTATGAATCTGTATGTCCTTCCTTGGCCAAATAGCATTGCTCAACAATTGTTGGGCTTATTTAACTAAATTTTGATCATGTCTAAATTAAATAGAGATATTAATATTACAAAGCACTCCTTCCATCTCGATAGGATTTCTATTGGTTAGCTTGTCTATTGTTGATAATGGAATAAATTTTGGGCATGCTATGAGGAATGTCCTAAATTATTTCGAATTTTGGGGCACTATATACTGTCATCCCATCTCTCTTTTCTTGTGGAAAATCTTTATTTAAATGGCTTTCAACACATATCCAACATTTCATATGTTCTCCCCCAAAGCCCTTGTTTTGTTCTCATGAGGGTTTGATAATGCAACCTTTATTGACTACATTGAATCTATGTTGGGGTCTTCTTTAGATGACCGAGGTCACACTTTCCCCTATTCTTATATCCAGTGAATTCCAATCCTTATGCCATTTTCCTTTAAAATTCAAGACACCCTTTTATTTCCATTCAAGTCCATGTCATGTCGTGTGTTTAAATTGCTAATAACAAAATTTCAACTTCTGAAGTGCATCTTCAAATGTTTTGGGCTTATCAAACTTATTTTGATCCTTAAAGTTCTATGGAAACCCACTAATATATCTCTAGGATTTTTCTTCTTCCTCCTTGAGGTAGGGAACATACCTCAACAACTCTAGGAATTTTGTGGTGTATTCTTCATCTTGCATCTACCCCATCATGATTTCATAGAAATCCTTGGCTTTCTTGTCAAAGTACATCTCAGATAGATACTTGTCCCTTAAATATCTCTCAATATCCTTCTAAAACAACTCTTCCAGCTTTATATTCTTCATATTATTTAAATCCTCTCACTAGATATCCACCTTTCCCTTTAAGCTAATGGCAGTAAAATTCTTCTTCATGCTTCCAAATTAGCTATGTAATGAAGAATTTATTCATCCCAACCATCCATGCCACAAAATCCTCTACCTTCTTTACCTTGTCATCAAATGTAGGAGGCTTTCGCTTCTTAAACTTTTTTGGCATATGATTATTTTCCCTCCTTCTCCTATGATGATGTCTCCTAGTAGTAGCACCAGAGTGTTTCCCATGGGTGATTGCCCTTCTCTTTGGAGTACTTAATGGAGTACCTCCCCTTACTTTTTCTTCACTTTTTAACCTATGTCTTTTCCTAGATATGCTTCCATATGCTCCATTAGTCCTTTGTGCTTATTTTCCTTGTCCTGATGAGCTCTTCCTAAACTTTTGGTTATCCCCCAACTCAGGCTTCTTTTGTTTCTGTAAATATTTTGCACAAAGAAAAGTCAACAACTCTTTGTGTGTTTTGTGAAATGGTTTTACTTCCTCCCAGTGATTCTTAAATATGGTGATGTGTCTCTTTACCAACTCTTGTGGGTTTTTGTCTAATGACAATCATGATTCCAAACAAGTGGTATCAGAGCCCAAGTCATTAGTTTGATACATATCTGTCTCTTTTTGTGGGGGAGATTATTGCATGAAGAAAAGTTAGCAACTCTGTGTGTGTGTGTGTGTGTCTTGACATGGTTTAATATCATCTTAGTGATCCTTTAATAAAACAATGCGTCTTTTTAACAACACCCACAAGACATTGTCTAATGGAAATTGTGATTCCCAAAAACGTCTAAGAGACATTGCATTATAACTGCATTCACCTTAACTTGCCTCTCGTGTGCCCTTACAAATTTCGCATTATCAATCTTTCATCTCCTTTTCTCAACCCCTAAACTTTTCAATGTCTCCATCCATTTGAGAGAACCTACCTTTCCTCTCTTCTCAACTCACTCTTCCTCATGTCCCTACTGAGATCTGTCAGTTTTATATTGCACCATGTTGTTGTTCATTTCCTTGTTCTTTTGTTGTTCCATCCTAGTATCTTATGTGTTGCCACAGACAAATGGTTTTTAGCTTATCATAAAGAAACTATATCAACGAAAAAATATTATGTTACCTTTGGTAGTCTTTCCACAAATACGTGGCTATAAGCATATGAAATATTAGTTTCACAAGTTAGTTTCCATGTCATAATAAGATATCAACATACAATATCTATTTCTAATGTCGAAAAAACATATAACAATAATTATATTCAAATACTCTAATAATGCTTTACTTCCTAGTATAATATACCAAGGCCTTGACTTTGCTTATAGAGGTCTACTATTGAACCTTCAACTTTGATACCACTCTATAACACCCCGATCCAACCCATAGACCACCTGAAGGGAAAAATAATGCATTAATTTATTCTAACCCAATGTCCATAATATTTTCATGGAAATGCGGTCCATAATTACTCATTTTTCAACTTCCACAAAACTAGAAACCAACAACACCATCACATCCTACACATTGAAAGATTTTCGGTAATACAAATTTATCAAAATTTGACATCTAGATCAAATTTATGACCATTTAAAGTTTTTCCAATAAACCCTCTCCATGTTAGCAAAGTACTACTATGTGGCACCCACATGGTGCCCAAGTGACAACCCCACCTATCAATGTGGTCCACATCACTACATTTCTACCCCATTTTGTGCCTCATGGCTTGCCATCATGCCATATGGCACATTTCCTTTCATAGTTCACACTAATCTAACCCTGAATGTTTTATTCAAGACTTCAGGACCTAAGTAACAATGGATTCACCAAACATTCCTTGAATCTACACTCAGCTCTGAGCTACACTCAACCCACCTAGAATTTGGGTCTTTGGGAATTCAAATTTCGGGTTTCTTCTCCGAATTATTTTCTTTGTCAAGCTTGAACCCTGAACTCCCAAAGTGTTAGGACCCACCACATTGTTGCGTTGTTTTTGTAATATTTTCCCATTAAAAGTTTTCATTTGGATTTTTCATGTTGAACTTTCTCTTGCACTTATCGTTTCATTTCTGAAAAGTTAGAAAATTGTCCCCCTTTGTCAATTTCCTCTTGAAACTAGAGATTTATGGCTACATCCCCTCCCAAACCGAGCTTTAATGTAATAGAGAATCTCATTGGACTCTCATTCATACAAGAAGTTTCTTTGTCTTCTTTCATTGATTGAAATAATTAATTTAATGGGCCGGTTGTGGAATTGGATTGCTCAGTGACCATTACATCTCAGGAAGCCATAAGTAACTTATTAAAGCCATGATGGAGTTACATGGAGTTTCAAGCCTTCCCCATATGCATATTTATCATTCAACCATTCATAAGTTTTATACAATGGATAATAGAACCTCCATTAATGGCACATGCCATATAAAAATAACAGTGCAATGGTATTCACAATAGAACAAGAGAAATCACTTAACTTGTATTAGAGATGAGCGTGAGAGCTGAGGTTGGGACTTGAACTCTCCACCCAACCATATGAGGAATGCATTGCAAGTATTTCCCTTACTCAACCACCCTCAATCCATATTCAAATATTGAGGAGGAATGCTCAAAGGGATTAATTAACACTTCTACCTGAAGCTAGGAATTTAGAGATTAAGCCATCTCCACCCACCAGCTAATATAGGGAGTCCAAATATTAGACCACCACCACCCACTAGCCAATATAGGGAGTCTACAGATTACACCATATCCACCCATGAGATAATAAAAGGAATCCATATATTACACCAACCCCACCCATAGAATAATATACAAAAGCCATAGGTCACACCATCCCTTCCCTTATAAAAATTCCCACGGTAGCTCCACCCTCAATGGGGAGCACAAAGCTCAATAAAAATAACCATGCAATAATACCTTTAGTGGATCAACCCTAAACTAGGAGTGCATAGCTCACTAAATTAATTATTAATACTGCAACCTACAAAGGTAGGCATTCTAGGAACTCTATAACTAAGAATCCAAAGGAATAGGGCCTCCACCTAAAGTAGGATTTAAGAGAACCTTTTCCATTCACCTAAGGGATGCCCACCTAGCTCTTCCATTACTCATAACCAAAAATGAATTGCTCCTACCATTCTACTAGAAATATTCTCTTATCTTCCACTATACACGCTATGGTGCAATGTGCTACTCCATTTTGTAAAAGGTAGACACTTATAGTCCAAGAATCCCTTATTGTGCTATGTTCACAAACATTTTCCACCATGTTCCTCTCACTTTCTCCTTATATGTATGCATCCAATGTTTTTCTCCTCTTCCCTCTTTTTCTTTCCTTTCCTAGCCACATTATCAAATAGCCCTTACAGAATCCCCCCCATTATCTTCTCCATCATCATTGTTTCAACTATCTCCTGGATGTTGTGTGATCATTCATTCTCCAACAATGGTGAGTCTCCTATCTAGTGGTTCATTTGGTCCCCACAACTTAGCTATCTCTACCAGATTTTAATCATTTTGAGTTAAATTCACAATTGAAAAAATATCAATTAGTTGATATTTCCATTAAGAAGGAATCCTCCAATTTTTCCAATCACTTCCTCCTCAAAGCCATGAAATATGTGTCCCATATCTCACCCATTTATTTACAACAAATAATTACGATATTTACAATAAGGGGATTAATCAAAAGTGGTTTTCACAATCTTCATATTAAAATAAAAATGAATATTTGTTATAAAATATTGTTATATATATTTTTCAAATATAATATATATATTATAAGATCCATATGTAAGTCCTATTAATTCTATTTTATATTATAAAAAATTTTAATTATAAAATAAATAATTTAATTTTTTTTATGATCTTTTAAATATTTGATAATATATAAGATATGCATAAAGTAAATGTCATGTTTATTATTATTTATCAACCATTTGAGGTTTGAAGGGTCATACAAAGATGATGTGATGGGGTTTCTTTGTCTAAGGCTTCTGTGAAAACCCTGTCCAAATATGGGTTTTGGCACCTTCTCCTACCTTGATCTCCTTTCCATCACACGAATGGTGACTGTGAACCTTTCTATTCTGACTAATGATGATTCCAATGTGCCATCATGTAAGATCATGAGGAGGAATTTTATTTTTCATATGATCCAATGACAGGTGTTCAAATTTGGAAATATTCGTGTTCTCATACTTTGGGCCTCTGCATTGTGTCTGACATGCCATGCTATGATAGTGATAGAGCATGAGGTTGATGGCATTATTTGGTGGGCCTCCCTAAGGTATAGGCTTCCCTTCCATGTAAATCGATTTCTCATGTATATGAGAATTATGTTTTTTCCACTACTTACAAACCCCCCTTGCACAATTCTCCATATCATTAAAAATCATCAAACTCTTTTACTTCATTTGCACCGTTCTTACCATATTCCTCTAATTCTGGTCCCTCCACCCCCATTTTCCATCGATCATTTTATTCTATTTTCGAACCCCTCTCCTCACATTCCAATTCTCCTACATTTTCGAAGGTGGGGTTTATTGGAAGTGTATCAAGAGGAACGAAGGGGAGGCCAATTTGACTATTATGGAGGACATCAAGCTAAACGACCTACAAAAAGTGGAGGAGAAAGCTGTTGTAGGAAGATTTGCTAGTAAAATAATGTCCACGACTATGTTTCACAGATGGACTGAAGCCACTTTCGCCTCTCTCCTTCCAAGAAATCCATCTCGACATCTAATATTCCCCACTCATAACCCTTCCTTAAACACCTACCTATATATTTGAACCATCTCTTAGAGCAGAACAAAGATTTTCATCCATCCATGATACCCTCTTCTCTAGGTCTAGACCCACTTCCTATACTACAAGAACTTCTTAAGTTACTCTATGAAGAAGCTCCTTCACCATCTATGATGGTCTCAACATTAGCTATTTCATTAGCCATTAAGCCTCCACTACTAGGTATGATCACAAATCTATCCTCTCTTCTTTCTTATGCTCCATCTGTGATGGTCTCAACATTAGCTATTTCATTAGCCATTAAGCCTCCACTACTAGGTACGATCACAAATCTATCATGTCTTCTTTCTTGTGCTCCTTTCTCTGTAAAAAATACTAAGGTATTGGAAAGCGCTTCCCCATCCAAGGCTTCCACTATTTTTTTAATGTCCCCACACCCCCCCCCACCCTTCAACCTCTTAAATCATCCCCCCTCTCTATTTTGTCATCCTTAAGTCACCCCAATCGATTCCCTCCTCCTCCACCTACCACATGCCTATGTGACCCTCTCCTTGCCCAGTCTAATCCTCCTCATCCTAGATACTTTTTGTGTTCACTCTCCTCCTCCTCCCACCCATCATACTCTATTACAACTTCCAACTCATCCTCTAGTGCCTGTGTGGAAATATGAGACATGTTTCTTTCATTCTCACATAAAACCTTAGTTCGTGGGAAAGAATATTTCCTCTCAAAAGCTCAAACATGACTTAGTGATGAATGCATTTGTAGGAAGAAAAAATCTATTATCGGGGCCCTTAGAACATCAACCTGCAAAGAGGGTTCAAAATGAAAATATGCTCTATAAACTATAGGGGTTTGGCAAACTCAAAAATCAAATTTTAATTGAGACATGATTATACTCTTTCCTCGATACATGGCAAACTTGGCTGAAAACCCGAAAACCTAATCTACTTCATATTTCTGTTAAACATTATAATAACAGAACGTCTATCGAGTATCAAGGCAAGCGTGTTTGAAGTGGTATTTATTATGATGACGATTTACTGATCGTCATGAGTGAACGAGCAGTCGCTCTTCTCCCTTCACTGTTTTCTTGACTGTCGTCATGTTGGATGCCCTTGATTATCTTTTCCACCTGCTTCTTTTCATGGTTAAGGGGAAGGTGCGGTTAATATTGGAATTGGAACTGGGTTTGAAGAATTTAAAATTTTTAAATTATGAATAATTAAAAATAGAAATATTTTTAGTTAATTAATATTGATATTTATTTTTATTTATAAAAATATTACATGTTTTTCCTTTTTTTCTTTATATTTTTTTATTTTATTAAAAATTTTTATGAATATTGCTAGCTTTATAATTTACCACAAATGTTTTTGTCAGAAATTTCTATTGGATTAATATTGTCAGTGATTCAAACAGAGATCATCACCAGTGAAAATTTTAGGGTTATCTTGCTACAAATGAGTAAGTACGTTGGGGAGACTAGCTCCTCCATAATTTGATATCCTTACTATCAGAGACTAGGAGAAATTGATCTTTCTATGGGACGCTTTGGTATTACATGTTTGGGATAATTGCTCGTTGATATTTCATATTTTGATATTTTAATTGGTATGGGATAATTGATGTTTATGAACCGATTAGAATTAGGTTTTATATTTTATTTTATTTTAATATTTAAAATATTATTTCTGGTTCTTTAATTTTTTTAAATATAAATATTAATATATAAATCATTTAAATTTATTAATGGGTGAAAAATGTTTTTTTTTTTTTTTTATAGATTAACTGCTTGTAGTAGTTAGGTTTTTAGTTAACAAATATTATATATATATATATATATTATTATATATATATATATTATTTTAATTATTTTATATATATCATCGAATATTCATTATTCGAGTGTGTGATGTATATTCTCTAATTTTTCTAATGGAATAGCAAGGCCTTGACTAACAACTCTATCCACATGATCAGATGCTCGAGAGACCAATGATTCATAAACACCAAAATCATTATCTCTTAAGGTACATACACCACCTGGGTGTTCACAGAGTATAACCTTATTTGGACTATTCTTGTCTTGGATAGCCACTCCTCATAGAATATTGGTCCATGACTACTCATATATTGGATGCCCTATCTCATCCTCAAAGAGTATTCATTACCCAATCCTCCATTTTGTCTTTTGAGGTGAAGTCCAGAATGATGTATCTATCTCTCCCTCTCAATTAGGGAGGACATATATATTCCAGTAACATAATGTACCTAAGCTCCCTCTTGGCTTAGGAATTTCCAATTTTCTTCCAAGTAAGGAACTTTCTTTTATGCTACCTCTTCATAAGGGACCTATAGTATCTCCTTGATTAGCTTCTAAAAGACCTCCTTCAATGTCATGAATTTCTTTGTCAAGGAGTCTTCATCATTGTGGTTTGTACATAGGGCACAAACTGTCAAACACTTTCACTGACAAGATGGTCATGGCATCATTCCTTTCATCACAAATTAATCCATCAGTCTTCATTTGTCCTTGCTTCATGTCATGCTTCTTTCTTCATGCCTTATTTTTTGGAAGGATATTACATCCTTCTAGATGGTCCTCTTGGAAGTCATCTACAATTCTTCCCTTTGGCAGTCCTGCATAAGCCCATCCAGATATTTGTTCAAAAATATGAAATGAACACTTAAATCAAAATTACCTTTCTGATGGTCTTTCATCATGACATCTTCCTATATGTATCAACATCCTGCATACATGTTGACATATCTCCCAAACATATCCATTTCCAAGGGCTTCCATCTTTTCCATAATTCCATTAAAATCTTTATATATTTCCAGGAGATTGCCTAGTCAAATCTTCTTGGTCTTTTGGATGTTGATTGCCTTTATTGTGGTTGCATATCTCATGATCTCTTTCTTACTTTCTTGACACATTCCATTCCCATGAGCTTCCAATAAGAGTTCCTTAAGTGTAGTTAACCACCTCATACTTCATATGACAACATATTATGTTGCTTTCATCTAGTGTGAACTATGCCTTCCTGCATCCTTTGAGAGGAGGAGATCCTTTTCCCTTGATCATGCTTCTCAAGAGAGAAGTAGTGATCCATGTTACCTACAACCACAAGACATGAAATTATATTATTAAATACAAGCATATATACCTCATTTAGCTTTAGGTCATCTAGGCTTGTTTTAACAACTTCCTTGATTGAGAGGATCTTCAACCCCTTGATCTTGTTCATCTCTTATATCATCATACCACCATCTCATGAACTCCAGCAGTTGGAGTTCCTGATGAAACACTTGCTTCCTCTCTAGATCGGCGAAGCCTCCGATGAGGATTTCATCAGAGAATCTTGAGGGATTTGAACCTTGAGGATCTTTCAAATCCCTATTCAGTAGATGTTTCCTTCTTGACTTAATGTATGATGAGAATTGTTTGGGATGACTTCTTCCTTTCCTTAAGTTTTCAATGCAGTTTCCAAGAGCTATATCCTTCATATTTGACTTCCATGGACTTAATTTCAGACATCCTTCATGTTTCGTATGGTAATGTCACGAGCTCTTGTTTCTAATGCTTTCATGATGCCATGATGCATCTTATTATTTATTATAGCCATATCCTATAATATACGATTTAGAAGCTATGTCGAGGCCTTTTTGTGAGGGACACTATCTCGGCATATGAGAGATCTCTTACTTCCTCTTTTCTTGGACTTTTTCTTTTCGTCTTCCTCCACTTCTTTGGTGATATGGGCGTCTTCTCTTCATCTTCGTTATTATCTCTTTAGGACAATCTTTCCTGTAATTTCCATAATTTTTACATCCATAACATTGAATATTAGCTATGCTCTTCTTTCTTTTCTGAGGAACAAATTTTCCAAACCTCCCTTTCCTTCTTGCAAATGTTTGAGTCCTTTAACCTTCAACATATTATTCCGTCAATGTGTCTTCTTCTATCTTTTATAGAAACCACAAGTTGTCGAATGAGGTAAATTTATTATCGCCATTGATATTTTTTTACCTTATTCATCATTTATTTCATTTGGAACAATCATGCTTATCTTCTTATCATCTCTCCAAGATCTCACAATTGATATCTTAGGAAGACATCCCTTCATTCTTTGATCCCTTGAATTTTTTTAGATAAGATCTAAGTCGTGTGACCTTCTTTATCTCATATTTAGAGAATAGTCTTATGATTTTATCATACAAATCTCTTTTATGTCTCCAATATTGCTATAAGAGGGGACCTTTCGTAAGTATCCCTTTCCATGTATTCAGATGAGACCTCTTCATTGATGTGTTCAATGACTTCAATTTCTTTGAGGACTATGTCTATCCTCCTTTTCCCATGCAAGGAATTCTGATGACCTAACCAGCTTATAGATCTCCTTGCAAATACGAAATCATTTTACCAAATTTGATTAAAGAATGAAATATACTTAGTTTACAAGAGAAGATGAAGTCTTCAACTTGATCAGTTTGATGATGGTTGAAGAAGATGCATTAGTTCTTCCTTTTGGATGATCTTCTTTGAAATGAAGAAGTCTCTCTTCAATAAAGACGATTACTCTGTTTATGATGACAATGCCTTTTGATCCAGCTCCTTTTGATGATGGTGATTAATGAGGATGTTTTGTTACTCAAAAATGTTTAATATTTTAGAGTTGATGATATAAATTTATTGATTTTGTTCCTAAGATTATAATGATCAATTTGATTTTTTGTCTTCAGATTTATTTCAAACAATATGTCAACAATTAATAAGTCCATTTGTGTTATAGTTTTTGTTAAATATGTAAAAAAATTAAAATAATTGTTTATTAATAATAATTTTAAGTCAAATTAAAAATTAATTTATTATAAGACCTGATGAAATTTTTTTAAATATAACTTTCTCCTATAAAAACCCAAAATTTATTTCAATTTGAAACCCAAAACTTCAATTTTTTTTGTTTAACTACTAAAAAATAATCCAAATTCCAACGCTGTTAAGGCCATTCGTTCTTCAAAAAACTGTCGGACATAAACTTTGTTGCTCTTGTGACTCTCTATAGCCTCCACATACATAGAAGATGTCTGTAGCAGTCGTCTCTTCGCGCTGCTTCGATTTGGGATCCTCCTTCGCTTATATTGTCCTCCTGCAAACCATCGCTGCACTCTGTTCAGTAATCAGAAGTCGGAGTATTAAGAACATCTAGTAACCATATCTATGATTCATTGAGAATGTATAATCATTTCAATTCATCTGTGTGTATATATAAAACAGACATTGCAGTGGCCACACTAGGTCCTGCATTTGCATTTGGGCCGGCGATGATGTATGAACTTATGACATGTTGAGAATTTTCCAGCAAAATCTAAAAGACTGCAATCCTGAATAGGATCCAAACTGATGGCGATATTTGCGTTGAGTGCCAACGTAAACCGTGTGCCTGTTTCAAAGTAGCATGTGAACAGATTGCCAATTCACGTCTTACTAACACGTAGGAAATCTTCACAGTACCATGGAGACATGACTTCCTATAAAATGGGGCTGATGACAACTGCAGGAAACTAGTCGCCAGTGAGCTCTGCGATGAATTCAAAAGATATAGTTAATGGAGAAAGCCACCAGAGACATATTTCAAAAGTTCCTAGTTTCTTGAGTACTGGCATCATGGAGGGTAAATAATAAGTAACAAGATCACTCAAAACAATTATTACATAATCAGACATAATCAGATTTGATTAAAGGTTATAATAAAAAATAATTAAAATGTGTAGTATAAAGGAATTATGAACTACAAGTATAGAAAGGAAAAGAACAAACAAACAAAGAATAAGAAACTGAAATCAATAAAAAAAATTCAAATAACCTAGTAGAAAGTATATAAATACACACATTTATATTAATAATAAAATTAAATAAAATGTATATATAAATTAACTCATAATTTCTCAACAACTTATATATTATATAATTATAAACAAAAGTTTTACGTTAAGAATATTAAAAAACAAAAAAAATCATATATTATCGCTTCAAAACCTGATGTTGTTGTCTTATTATTCCTGCGGCTGCCGTGACCTACCTAGGCCATCCCCATTTTTAATTGGATTTTGTTTTTACTTTCATCGTAGGTGTTTTAGTTTTTATTAAAAAAGTATGGTTGGTTGTGACATGTTTTATTTATTAGAATTTATTTATTTTTGAAATGATTGTAGAGATTTTTTTCATAATATTTATATTTTACGTAACTTTTACAAATAACTTAAAATTAAAATAAATTTATTTATTAAAGTTATTAATTTTTAAGGATTATCGTAAAGTTTTTTATGTTTTTTAACTTTGTTGATATGGTGTGTTCTGTGATTTCCTATATGGTAGGATTCCTTTTCAACTCTTAATTAATAATTATTATGATAATTATTTTTTTTTTTAAAGGGGTCTGACCTCTTGGAAGAAAGGTGGTTCATATAAATGCCATCAATTACATCATGTTTACATATGGTTGGTAAAGTATTATGTAGTAGCTGCGATTGGAACTGTGGGGAGGTTATTATTAAACCCTCTCAACAACATGGAATAACATCCCTTGATAAGTATTATGATAATTAGTTATTAGTAGCTTGTGAGTACTTTTTTCCTAATTTTGTTCAAATGGTTATATTTATATGTACTTATTGAGTTTTAAGATTTACTGAGTTTTTCTCTCCTTTCTTTTCTTTATACATAGCTTTTATAATTAACCAGCATAGATCCATCTTAAATACGGATCAAACATAAACCTAGAAGGATCCAATTTCTTCAGGTGCAATTCTCTTTATGAATCAGCATTATTTAAATGTTTTGTATGGTTATTTTTTAATTAGATCTTTTCAAAAATTTTGTTTTCGTTTGACATGAGCAAAATTTCAACTTTGATGAGAGACAAACAACCTTACACATCATATTGGGCTGTAAAATGAGCAGGCCCTTTAAAATTAGCCTCTCAACTCAATAACTATTATGATAATTAGTTATTTGTTTTTAGAAAAAGTTTTATTGAAATATATAATTACTAATAATTCTAGCCTTTTTTTCATAATTTTTGCCTCCAAAATATAACAAAAAATCAAGAAATTAATATTCTTAAATTAATTCACCACAAATTCTATCCATCTACCATTATAAGAAACAGAGTCCCCATAAACCGCAACGAACTTATCAGAATTCATCATAGTATGTTCATTTTGCTTTATTTTTCTATTTTTTGTATTTTCTTCTTGAATCCTTATATTCTTTAAGAAGATGGATTAAAATATTGCTTCGCCTTTCCAGTTTAGTTTTCTTCCTTCCATCAAAACTTCTATAATTGATTGATTCCTCTGGTGAGAACTCTCGTATTGCTACTTTCTGTGCCCTTTTTTAAGAATTCTTTAAATGCTTTAACTCACTCCTTGTACCTGTTATTCCTTAATTTTCACAGAAACTATTTATTTCCAAAGAAAACAAGGAAAACCAAGGTTGATTGACGTTTTACATGTTTATGAAATGATTATTAGAATATTGGCCACTTACCTTTAAATCTATATTTCATCTGCAACCTGATATGTTGTAGTTCGTCCGACTTTGAAAGGAATATCAGAAAATACTTTGTAGACTGCAATAAAGCATCTGCTTCTAGCTTTGTAAATGATCCAAATAAGGCTATGGAATTCTGAAGATAAAGTGAATCTATCATAGCATCACATGTGTAAGTATAGACCTTTATTACAACTATTGATGTAGGGTGTTCACCAAAAGTACCGTTTTAGTATAATTATCTCACAACTTGTAGCAATCTAAACTCTAATTTAATTATATTTAATCTCAATAAAAATTACTAAATAACTATTACATAGCACTCATTTAATCTCTACAAAAAATTTGTGTTTCTCCCAATCATCAAGAATTCCACATATTATAAGCGTTAAATTCTTATCCTAAACTAAACCACAAATATCATATTTCATTACGCACATGGCTGCAATGCTTACTTTTTTGAATTACAACATTTAGGAAAATCAAGTGGTGAATACACTTAATCATAAAGATATTTTGGTTTTATTTACATTAATAAATAAGAGTATGTGTATTTTATGATATAGTTTTTAGGATTTTATTTTAATTATTTGTAAGTGGATAATAATATTTAATTTATTAGGAACTATAGATTAAAGGTTAAGATTTATCTAAAAAAATTATTTGTTTTTTGTTTTTATTTAAATTGATTAAATAAAAAATATGATTAATGAACTTAAAATTAGCATATGAATAATTATAAATAAATTATGGTTTTTGGGCATGTAGTATTGGTAAGTAGTAGTATTAGCCCATAGTTTTGTAAGAAAATCTATTTACATGTTAATAATTTGTGTAACACCGGCATCCACCCTATTCACTATCTTAAGGGAAACAAAAGGTCTTTCTTTATGTCAACTCGACCTTGATAGTCCTGTCATGGAAAGAGGGTCACAAAATTTCTCATTTTTCATCTTCTTCAAAATTAAAAAACAACAATGCAATCACGTCCAACTTCTTGAGAGCTTTTAGACAATATAAATATTATCTAAATCCCACACCCATATTAAAGTTATCGTCATTTAAACTTTGGCCAATCAACCCTCATCAAGTCAACAATGTACTACCACGTGGTGCCCACATGGAAACCCCACCTCATCAAGGTGGTCCATGCCACCATGTTTCTACCCCATCTTGTGCCCCGTGGCTTGAAATAATGGCATATGCCACATTACCTTGCCTAGGGCCCACCAATTCGACCTTGAACAGGTTGTTTGGGACTTCAAACCAAAAGTATCTTTTGTTTTTACAAACATACCCCAAACCTATACCGAACCTCAAATAAGTTTGGGCTCCAAACTATACTAAGCCCACCCAATATTTGGGCCTTCTAGTATTTGAGCTTCAGGATAATTTTGCTAATTATTTCTTTTTCAGCATTGAACCCCTAACTCTCAAAGTGTTAAGCCCCATCTCATTGTCACATTTTTTTGTAAGTTTTTTCACATTTGAAAATTTATTTGGCCATTTTCAAGTCACATTCTCTCCTGCACTTAATGTTCCTTTTCTTGATACTTATAAAATTTCACCCCTTTATCAATTTCCTCTCGGCACTAGAGAATTATCGCTACCAGCACCATGAGATTTAACATAATAGAAAATATCATTGCACGCTCCCTCATACAAGGAATCAATATTCCTTCTTTCATTCATTATCATATGAATTTACTAGGCGAGTTGTGGACTTAGAGCACTCAACAACCATTCTAGTTGAGGAACCCATAAATAACTTATTAAAGGTATGATGAAGTTACAGAGAGCTTCAAGCCTTCCCCATATGCATATTTATCATTGAACCTGATATTTACAATGGATGAGCATATTTCCATTAACCACACATGTCATCTACAACAACATAAAATAACAGTGAAATGAAATTCACAACAACATAAGCAAAACATATAATCTTGTATTTTACATGAGCATAACAATTGTGATTCAGACTTCAACTCTCCACCCAACCATAATATGATTGCACTGCAAGTATTTCTTGCAGTCAACCATCCCTAAGATAGATTTATATATTAATAACGAGTGCTCAAAAGGATTACCTATCAATGCTAATTGAAACAAGCAATTGAGAGATTACACCATCTCCACCCTCTAGCTAATATAGGGAGTCTAGAGATTACACCATCTCCACCCACCATCTAATATAGGGAGTCTAGAGGTTACACATTTGCACCCCACTAGCTAATATAGGGAATCCAAAGATTACACCATCTCCACCCATATGGAAATGCCTACAATAGCTCCACCCTAAATGGAATCTCAAAGATAGCTAACAATAAACAAACAACAATAGCTTTAGTGGCTCCATCGTAAACTAGGAGGCCAGAGCTCACTAAATTAACTGTTAAGCCTGCAACCAACAAAGAAAAGCATCATGAGCACTTTATAACCATGAATCTAAAGGAACATGACCTTCACCAAAACCGAGAGTATAGAGAACTTCCTCCCTTGACCTGAGAGATGCCCACTGAACTCTTCACGTGCTCACAACTAGATGTAAACTACTCCTTTTCATTCTACGAGTAATATTATATTCTCCTCCACTACCCACTTTGTGGTGAAATATGTTTCTCAACTTCCTAAGAAGGCTATCGCTTATGCTTCATTAATCCCTTCTTGAATTGGGTTTCAAAAAAAATCCCACCCTTTTCCTCGTACTCAGTCCCTCTCTGTATGCATTCAATGTTTTTCTCCATTTCTTTTTTCTCTTTCCTTTCCTAGTCATGTTGTAAAAAAACCCCTTTATGTAATCTCCCCCACCATCTTACCCATAATCACCATTTCAACTATCTAATCGATGGTGTGCAATTATGTTTTCTCCACCAATGGTTAGTCTCTTGGCTAGTGGTTTTGTTGGTTCCCACAGCTAAGCCAACTCTACCATATTTTAATAATTTCTATTTTCATTTACAATCAAAATTATACTAGCTAGGTGATGATGCCATTAAGAACCAATCATCCTCAAATTTTCCCAAGCAATTCCTCACCAAAGCTATAAAATTTGTGTCCAATATCTTGGCCATTTAATTATGACAAATAGTTACAATATTTACAATAGGGTAATTAACTAAAATTAATTGTCACAAACCCTAGCCCCTTGGATGAAGATCACCCTCGATGTTATATATGCAAACATATTTAGAAACATGATTTAAACCAAGCATAAAATCACTATCATTTTTACATACAGAGCTTCATATAGTCATTTACAAAACTATTTACATTTGCATCGCCATAAAAAAAATGGATATGTTCCGTGCATATTATCAACCATCTCCCATGTGGAAACATCTACCTAAAATTGCCTCTAGTACAACTTCACTTGCTCAATTACTTGATTCCAAAGAATGAATTTCCTCTAATCTAGGATGCATAGAGGTTGTGGCTACCACTCTGCCTCTGGCTCTACCTATAACACTGACCAATACATCACATGAATAGAATCTTGTACATACATTTTGAGTAAAGAAGAAAGAAAAACATTATGAACTTTTACTATTGGTGGAAAAGCTAGCCTATATTCCACTGGCCTTATCCTCTCAAGCACTTGAAATGAAGAAGAAAACCATGGTGCCATCTTGGCACATGACCCAATTTCTAGAGAACTAATCTTGGGTCTAGCTCATCGATAAAAAATCTCCACTACTTTGAATTCCTTATGCACTCTATATTGGGTGACATATTTCTTGTTCTTATCATGGGCCAACCTTAAATTCAATTTGGTGGTCACCATCCCTTGCTCCATTTATCTAAGCATATTAGGCCCAATGATGACCCTATTCATTGGATCAATCTAGATTATAAGAGGATTGCACCTCTACCCATAAAGAGCATCAAATGGAATTGTTCTCAAGGATTGTTGATACCCATTGTTGTAGTAAAAATCTACTAGTGGAAGAAAGTCCTTCCACTTTCTATGTTGGTCCATAACGTACATTCTAAGAATGTATTCTAGTACCTTTTTTACCTTCTCTCTCTACTCATCTATTTGTGGGTGGCATGTTGTGATAAATTCCAATATTTTCCTTGGGCTAGCAAACAATTCCTTCCAAAATTTTGAAGTAAACTTTGCATCTTCATCTGAAGCAATTTTCGTAGGTACCTCATGCAACCTCATGAACTCTTTAATAAACACTTCAGTCACATCACTCACTGTATAAGTAGATTTAATAGCCACGAAGAGCTATCTTACTCAATTTTTCAACCACAACCATTATGACATTATGTTGTTTGGTTTTCCTTTGAAATCTTGTAATAAAATCCATTGAAATCACTTCTCGTTTCCATTCCAAAATCGGGATTGGCTATAGTATACCCATTGGATTCTTGCATTCAACGTTTACATACTAACATTTGATGCATTTATACGTAAAAAAATCCACCTATTTCTTCATTTTCGGTGAATAATAAAATTTCTTGATTGCCATTATTATCTTTTGGTAACCTGGGTGACTGGAATAAGGATTTGTTTAGAACTAATTCTATATGATTTTCATTAATTTTTTGTTACATGGAATGTATATGTGACATTTAAATTGTAATGACCCATTGTTTAAGAGGGATCAATTTTGTTTATGTTTACTTATGGCTCTTGTTGCATCGCTTCTTTTAATCACTAATATTTATTATCTTCTTACCATATTGTTTTAATTCTCTCCCAAATATCAGTCACATAGGAACTTATGGTTAATATGGGGCATAATCGTAACCTCTTTCTGAGTGAATTAGGACTTTAGTTTCCCTGGCTTTAATGTATTTTATCTCAAAGTAAAATTCACTAATAGAGGCCAGCTATCTATCCCACCTGTCATTTAACTTTGTTTAGTTAAATAAATATTTCAGACCCAAACCTTATGTCATAAGAGTGAATTTCAATCCAAGGAGATAATGTCTCCACATATTTAAGGCATGAATGATTATCACCAATTCTAAACCATGAATCACATAATTTTTCTCATACTCATTTAAATTCATTAATTCATAACATATCATTTGGACATACTTCATAAAGACTGCTTCCAGTCCTTCCTTGCGAGCATCTGTGCACATTATAAAGTCCTTATCTGCCTCTACTATTCTATGTATAGTTCCATGTGTTAGAAAATACCTAAGTTATTTAAATATTGTGATACACTCCATTATCCACTCAAACTTATGCCATTTTGCTTGCAATAATGTGATTGGATAACTAATATTGGAGAAATGTTTACTAAATCTCCTGTAGTAACCTAAAAGTCCCATGAATGATTTGATGTCAACCACATTTATTGGTGTTTTTCATTCCATAATTTCTTTAGTATTCTCTCTACCAATTCCCACACCTTCCCTTGAGATGGAATGTCCCAAATAATGAATTTGGGTCTAAAATAACTTGAACTTGTTGAGATTCACATATAACTTGTGCTGCCTCAATAGCTATAACACTGCACCTAAGTGTTCTACATACTCCTCGATCTTTTAGTAGACCAATATGTCATCAACAAGCACTATCAAAAACTTGTTCACATAGGGATTCATTACATTATTCAGTAGGAACATAAAAGTAGCTACTGTGTTATTAAACCCAAAGAGAACTACCACAAATTCGTTATGCCCATCCCTTGTCTTGAACATTTTCTTATAAATTACCTTGTCTTTAATTCAGAGTTAGTGATACCGCGATCTCAAATCAATATTTGATAAAACTATTTCTCACCACAATTGATCAATCAAACCATTAATTCACACAAAAGGGTATCTCTTTGTGATGGTGACTTTGTTAAGATGTTTGCACTCTATAGACAACCTGCATGTGTAATCCTCCTTTTTCACAAAGAACATTAGTGCTACCCATGTTGATACACTCTACTTGATATAGACTTTGTTTGACATTTCCTTAAGCAGTATCTTTAGCTATAGCAATTCCAAACTTCAACTCTATCAATAACAAATATTTGGATTCCTGTGTTGTCTCAGGAAAAAACTCAATCAAAAAGTCTACTTCTTTGTGTGGAGGTAAACATAAAATCTCTTGCAGAAATACATTTTGAAATTATTTCAAGATTCAGTGCTCCAAAATAATGCTATTAATACTAAATTTAACATTTTTGTTAAATTGAACAATAAACATCTTACATCCCTTATGGTAACTTCATTTGGCATGCATAGCGGTAGTGAACCTCACTGATATGGCTTTTATTTTCCCTTGCATCACCCTTCTTTCCAAAGTCTCATTAAGGAATTCAATTACTTTTTCTTAACAATCAACCTTGGTTTGGTGAAGGGAAAACCAACCCATCCCCATCATTTCATCATATGCACCCAACAATAGTATATTAAAATTTATATCTATAGGCATGCCACTCAACATAAAGGAACAAGATTTAACCAAGTGTTCCACTTTCCTTTTGGTTCTTATGGATAAATAAACTAACTATGAATCTGTATGTCCTTCCTTGGCCAAATAGCATTGCTCAACAATTGTTGGGCTTATTTAACTAAATTTTGATCATGTCTAAATTAAATAGAGATATTAATATTACAAAGCACTCCTTCCATCTCGATAGGATTTCTATTGGTTAGCTTGTCTATTGTTGATAATGGAATAAATTTTGGGCATGCTATGAGGAATGTCCTAAATTATTTCGAATTTTGGGGCACTATATACTGTCATCCCATCTCTCTTTTCTTGTGGAAAATCTTTATTTAAATGGCTTTCAACACATATCCAACATTTCATATGTTCTCCCCCAAAGCCCTTGTTTTGTTCTCATGAGGGTTTGATAATGCAACCTTTATTGACTACATTGAATCTATGTTGGGGTCTTCTTTAGATGACCGAGGTCACACTTTCCCCTATTCTTATATCCAGTGAATTCCAATCCTTATGCCATTTTCCTTTAAAATTCAAGACACCCTTTTATTTCCATTCAAGTCCATGTCATGTCGTGTGTTTAAATTGCTAATAACAAAATTTCAACTTCTGAAGTGCATCTTCAAATGTTTTGGGCTTATCAAACTTATTTTGATCCTTAAAGTTCTATGGAAACCCACTAATATATCTCTAGGATTTTTCTTCTTCCTCCTTGAGGTAGGGAACATACCTCAACAACTCTAGGAATTTTGTGGTGTATTCTTCATCTTGCATCTACCCCATCATGATTTCATAGAAATCCTTGGCTTTCTTGTCAAAGTACATCTCAGATAGATACTTGT